>VXAL01012265.1:29210-56395 GCA_013399475.1 Chauna torquata
CGGCCTCGCTGCTCCATGTCGGGTCCCCCCCTGCGGGAAATATGATCAGCGCCCCCGACGTGGTGGCCTTCACCCGGGAGGAGGAGCTGGGGGACGAGCTGTGCCGGGAGCCGCCGCTGCCCGAGGAGTACTCCGTGCCGCTCTTCCCCTTCGCCAGCCACGGCGCCAACCCCTGGGCCAAGGTCGCCAGCTCCAAGTTCACCCGGGACTTCATCCTCATCTCCGAGTTCTCGGAGCAGGTGGGGCCCCAGCCCCTCCTGACCATCCCCGATGACGCCAAGGTGCCGGGCAGTTTTGACCTCAATTATTTTTCCCTTCGGATCATGTCAGTGGACTACCAGGCTTCCTTCGTGGGGCACCCTCCCGGCTGTGCCTACCCGAAGCTGAACTTCGTGGAGGACTCCAAGGTGGTGCTGGGAGACTCGAAAGAAGGGGCCTTCGCCTACGTGCACCACCTGACGCTGTATGACCTCGAAGCCAGGGGTTTCGTGAGGCCCTTCTGCATGGCCTACATTTCTGCAGACGAGCACAAAATCATGCAGCAGTTCCAGGAGCTCTCTGCTGAGTTCTCCAAAGCCTCCGAATGCCTGAAGACAGGGAACAGGAAGGCTTTTGCTAGTGAGCTTGAAAAGAAGCTGAAAGACCTCGACTATACTCGGACTGTGCTGCACAACGAAACCGAGATACAGAAGAAAGCCAATGACAAAGGGTACTACACAACCCAAGCCATTGAAAAGGCCAACGAGCTGGCCAGCGTGGAAAAGTCTATTATTGAGCACCAAGATCTGCTAAAGCAAATCAGGTCCTATCCCTATAGGAAGCTGAAGGATTCCGACTTCCACCCCTATGAGCCTGACTGTGCACTGGATCAGGCCAGTGCGGGCAGTGATCAGGACCTGGCTACCTCAGACTTTGCTGAGCCGGGCGAAACGAACCCCTACTCCCGCCTGCCCTCCTACACCCCCAAACTCATCAAAGCAAAATCTGCCAAATGCTTTGACAAGAAGCTGAAAACGCTGGAGGAGCTCTGCGATATTTATTTTTTCACCCAAACCCTCGATCAGTTGCATCAGATTGAAAGGACTTTCAGAGGTGACGTGTGCTACCTCCTGACAAACCAGATCAGTCGGGCACTTTTGAGGCAACAAAGCATAACTAACTTTCTCTTTGAAGATGTATCTCTTCTAGATGAAAAACCACCTGAAAAACAGTACGGAGGCTGCCAGGGGCTCAGTCGAGATGCCACTGACAGAAAGTGTTCAGAAGAGCCTCCCACTCCTAAAGTGGTTATCAGCCTGGGCTCCTACAAGTCCAGCGTGGAGTGTGTACCGATCAAGATGGAGCAGGACATCGAAGACCCTCAAGAACCCACAATGACAGAATCCGTAACTTTTGAACACCAGGAGAACCTGGACTACCTCGATGCAGATATTAAAGGGAGCATCAGTAGTGGTGAGAGCATTGAGGTTCTTGGAACGGAGAAATCTGCATCTGGGTTGACGAAATCAGAGAGCCAGGCCAGCTTGCCCATCAGCCCGAGCCCCCAGGTGGGCAGGAGCAAGGTGGGCAGCCGGAGGACCGTCAGCGAGGACAGCATCGAGGTTCTCAGCACCTGCCCCTCCGAGTCGCTCATCCCAGAAGATTTCAAAGCAAGCTACCCAAGTGCCATTAACGAGGAACCTTATGCGGATGGTGAGGAAGGAGGCCTTCGTTTCACCCCCAAATTAAACCTAGGCAACACTGACGAGCAGGAGGATGGCTCAAACCAGGAAAACTTGCCGCAGGTTGATTCTGCCTGCTGTATTGGGAAGGAGAGTCCCAGCTTCCTCGAGCCTTTGCCCAGCCTGGGCCAGAAGCTGTGTGACGAGGACGGGGTGGTCAGGATCCCCCCGCAGCCGTACCGGCAGGCTGAGCAGGGGCTGTGTGGCAGCTTCACGGGCTCCCCCTACCACGATGGTGCCTCAGGGGGGCTCCTTCCCCACGAGCTCGACTCGCGCTACCCAGCGGGCGGCAGGGAGGTCAGTCGGACCAGCCTGGACGAGTGCTCGGACTCCACGAGCTACATCAGCAGCGCCGCCTCCACCTGCTCCGACCGAACCCCGTCTCCTGCTGACCCCGCGTGTCTCACGAACGAGCGGCACAAAAAAAAGGCTGGCCAGAACGCGCTGCGGTTCATCAGGCAGTACCCCTTTGCCCACCCCGCGATATACTCCCTGCTCAGTGGAAGGACCCTGATAGTGATGGGGGAAGATGAAGCAATAGTCAAGAAGCTCGTGACCGCGCTCTCCATCTTTGTGCCGAACTGCGGCACTTATGCCAAGCCTGTGAAACACTGGGTCACTTCCCCACTGCACGTTGTGGATTTCCAGAAGTGGAAACTGATCGGGCTCCAGAGGTAAATCAGGGGTCTGTTTGCTTCTTGGTGGTGAGGTATATGATTAACACTGAGTCTACTAAGCAACGATTTCAGAGGGGATTTGATGTGCAGGGGCGTTCTCTTTGTGTAGTCACCTACACAGCTGCCACGAATTTCTGCTTCTGGGATGTATTTGTAGGAGGGTGGTGTGTTAGCTTCTTTACGTACAGCCTCACTTGAGAGTTAATCTTTTAAAACATCTGCTGGGCGCTTGCTGCCTGACTCGCACTAGTTATTTGGCCAGGACGTTTCCTGATGTTTTAGGTCTTAGTCTAGCAGAGCAAGGGAACGAACACAAGTCCCACGGGTTTCCTGGCTGGTCCAATAACGAAGTGCTCCTGGAGGCCCCCTGTGTGCTCTGCTTTCTCCCCGCCCCATCTCCTTCCAAAACTCTTTCAGCACTCGCTGTAATTTTGTTTCTGAGATGCGTGCTCTGATATGGGGAGCTTTCCTGCACGTGAACCCTAACAAAGTGATAACTCACAGCCGGTGAGATCGGTAGGTTAGAAGCTGGTTTGCAAGCACCTTGGTTTGTGTTCTCTGCTTGTGTCAGAGTGAACGTCCTGTGGCACCTGTATCTCTGGTGAAGGACAGGGGTGCAAAGCTTGCTGTGGTGCTGGGCCCTCTTGGAGGGGGTGCAGGGACGGAGGCGTATTTATAATGTGCTTTGTGCAGGAAAAGACGTCTGAGGAGCTCAGCGGGCCGCGGAGGTGGAACCGCAGCTCAGATGCAAAGGAAGCTCGTGCTCAGGGTGGAGAGCATCGCTAAAGCAAACATCCCTGCCCCAACACCCAATCCTAACATGTGGCTTCATAGTTTATACTAGCAAATAGCGATTGCTCGGCTCTTAAGATTTTGGCCATTCCTTTATTATTGTTATGAAAAGAATTTTCTGTATGTGTTCCAGTGCTGTGGGTGCAGGTATGGCAGGGAATGCCCATTGCTGTCACCGAGGTGGAAAACATGAATCAGAGTGGCAAGAAGAATTCCAGCCTGGCTCTGAGCAATGGGCATGGCTCCTGAAGGAGTGTTTCTGAGCATCGTGAAAGTCAGAATACAGAAATCTGCTTCCTGGGCTGCTTAGTATTGCATCTCTAGTGGTTGTGGATGACTGAATTATCCTGAGCCACGAGCTCGCCGTGATTTTTGTGCTAGTGAGGCAGGCTGACAGCTCTGCCAGAAGCTGCTTCCAAACTTCTCTGTTGATGATGTCTTTAAAAGCCCGGAGTGTTTACTTGTTGATTAACATTTGTGGTTAGATGCTATTTTTATAAACAAAAGTGCTTGGTTTTGTTTGGTTGGTTTTGGGGTTTGGTTTTTTTTTTTTTTGGAACTGCTTGGAACGTGTGTCAGTCATCTAGCCTCCTCTCTGTGGAATGTTAATTAAGTGTTGAGTTTAACATGGGTGCTCTCAGCAAACCATTTGTACGAGGGCCTTGGGAAGGAACTTGGAGGCTGAATTAATTAATCCTGCATGGTTGTAAGGGTGCTGCATCTCGTAAAGCCGCACGCTGCCCAGGCACAGAGGCAGCTCTTGCACCAGCAGTTGGTGCTTCTGGTTTGAGGCTGGGAGCTGCTTCTCACCAGAGTGATTTGAACCAGACAGAACTGAGGAGCAGAAGGCAGAGTTTGCGTAGGCTTGTAATTTGCATTTAAATAACATTAATTTAGGCTTGTTGAATGATTGTACATTGTGAGCATGCTATGGATTTGCACCTGGGTGAAAAAATGCCTAGGCTCAGCCAGGGAATATTCTGCTTTAAGGATGGCTCCCTTTCCAAAGGAAGGGCAGAAGGTTTTGCTCCTCTCCAGGCTTTCAGCACCTCAGGGCAGCTCCCTCCCAAAACAGCCACGTGGGGGAAAGCGGAGCTTGTGGCAAGGGGGTTTCTGGTTCTCCTTACTGTCACGTCTGGGAGCTACCAGCTGCAGCAAGACCTGCTTCTGTTCGCCGGAGATGTCCCTTCGCTCCCTCCCTGTCATTGTTTGTGTCTGCGAGGGAGGAGGCTGCCCCGAAGTGCTGCGTCCCCTGAAGCAGCACACGCACAGCACGGATCAGTGTGCGTGGGGGGCTGGGAGGCTGAGGTTTCCCCTCTTCCACGCCAGGCTCTGTTTGCCCACAAAGGGCTTTGTATGAGTTCATAAGCTAGAGGGAAAGCGCGTGTGATGCAGGGGCACGGACAGTCTGCTTCCTAGCTCTCTGGTGTCCCCCAGCCGTGACCTCTCTCTTGCTGTTTCAGGACAGCGTCGCCTGCCGGGGTGAACGTGCTGCATGCCCTCAGCCGATACAGCCGGTACGTCAGCATTCTGGACGCAGACAGTAAGACTCTCCGCTGCCCGCTTTACAAAGGCACCTTGGTGTCCAGGCTGGCGGACCACCGCACTCAGATCAAACGAGGGAGCACCTACTATATGCACGTCCAAAGTGTCCTCGCCCAGCTGTGTTCAAAAGCCTTCCTCTTCACCTTCTGTCACCATTTGCACCTTCCCATCACTGAAAGGGAACCGGAGGAATCCGTTGTGAACCGCAGGATGAACTTTCTGAAGCTTCACCTGGGCCTTGCCAATGAAGATATCAAAATTGTACAGTATTTAGCTGAGCTGCTGAAGCTGCAGTACATTCAGGAACCCAGCCAAGGGGTGAATCCTCTGCTCAGATTTGACTATGTTCCCAGCTTTTTGTACAAAATCTAGCATCACATGGGCTATCTGCCTGCATACTCGGATTCCGATAAAGATCATCTGTGCTTGACGTTGATGCTGTCTGCAGTAGCTGTCATACACCAGGAAGGGCAAATAAGCCGATGTGTTTGCAAGCATCTCTGCTCCATAGAAATCAGTGTCTGAGGGACTGAATTTCTGTGTGGTTCCCTGTCGGTGAGAATGTAGGTGTTCCATCACGTAAACACTGGGCACTCTGTTTGTAAATGTTAGAAGGGACACCATTAACTGTTAAAGCGTATCGTGACAGCATCCCGGGGGGTTATGGCGTGGAGAGAGAGAGGTGGGCTGTCCTGGGGAGCAATGCGTAGTGGTGTGCAGCCCCCAAAATAGGCAGGACTTTGCACACTTGCGTGGAGCCAGGGCAGAGATTAGCAGGGAAATTTAACGGCCACAGTTTTTAACCCACTGGTGTCTCATGTGAGCGTGGGGTGTAACCGATGTACCTGCGGAAGCTCCTTGGCAGGACGCGGTGTGCGGTTACCTGTGTGAAGCGGTAGCTGGTCCTGTCCCTCCCCACGTTTTCTGAGTTTCCTGGCGCTTCCCAGAACTGCATGTCCCTGAGCCTGAGGGGCAGCAGTGGAGGAGCACACCTGCTTCTCTCTAGAAAGTGTTTGCCAGTTTCTCAGCTTTGTTAAAGTCTGGAAGGGGAAGGACTCCTTAAGCAGGCTAGCACCGAGGCTCCGCTGCTGTGAATGTAGAGCACTGTGCCTTGTTAATTTGTCACGTCCTATTTGCTGGGCAACCTCTGAGAAGGGTGGGAGGCGGACCAGGAATCCTCAAAGTTTGTGAGGCTGAGGGTGGCCTTCTAAGGAGAGATGGGAGCTGAACAGAGAGGGGGCAGGGGGCTTATTTTTAGGTGTTTTTTTGATGTGGAAGTGAACAGTGCAATTCAGCTGAAGCTATGCTGTGAGACAGCGAGCCTCTGGAGCAGGCTGCCGAGCCAGTGAGATACCAGCACTCAGGAGAGGTCTCGGATAAATGTACTGGGTTTCACATTGTATCCGTATAGCTTCTTTTTTGTTCTGTTTTGTTGGACAGTTGACTTTTGTGCTCTGTCGTAAAGCAGGGTCGGTGTCACTGCATGCTGCTTCTGGCTGTGTGAATTCATTTTATTGCCAAGCCTTTGCCATGTCTCGACTACCTCTTGCGTGGTGTTTCTGGATGGTTCTGGATGGGGCAGAGCTGCAGCTCCCTGAGGACTTTCTTTTCAAAGCTTCTGCACTGCTGTCAGTGCCAGAAGGGCTGTGCCACCGTCACAGTGACGCTGCTGGAAAACTGTTCCCATCGGTGCTGGGAGCTTTGTGTCTGGGCACGGTGCTTCCCTCTGGAGTCCCGCAGGAGACGCGTCTTGTTGCAGCCTGCTCTGTCCCATGCCATGTGGCAGCAGCAGCCCCCACGGTACTTCTAAGCAAGAGAAAAAAGTCTTGCTGGGAAAGGTGGCCTCGGTTTTTTCTTTCTTTTTAGCACTCTCCCGATTATGGGGTGAGAACAGCTGTGATCTTACAAGATTAGCTGAAGTATTGGGGTTTTTTTGTTTGTTTGCTTCTTTTTAAAACCTCTGTTTACCATGATCATGTGAGACAGTGTTGGAACGGAACGTGATCCTTCCGTGCCTGGGGAAGTTTCTGTATGGAGACTGGGGTTTGTCAGCATGAGCCAGAGCCCACTGAAACTTGCTGCAATAACTGCACTTCTCTGAAACCTGTGCCCAAAGGCAGGGACTCGCCCAGAAGGCTGTCCTCTGGCAGCTCCAGTACCACGGCCTCCTCTTTCCCTTGCCTGCAAAGGGCTCTTGGGGTGTTCCAGGAGGTATAAACCAACAAGGCAAAAGGTCTATTTTAAATATTAACATTACTTGTGGTGACTTATGGTGAGGCAACCGGGACACTTGAGCTCGTGGTGTTCTCCAGAGAGGTTTCCAAGGTCAGGTGACGGTATTGTTGGTACGCAGTCGAGAAGCAGTGCGGCTTTGCCTTTGCTGAGGATGAGCGGCATGCTGGGATGTCAGCTGCGGTGTGCCTGTGCATGGGGCTGCATACCTTCACAGCATGTTCAAAGACCTTTTCCTTTCCTGATTCTATCTGTGCCGTCCTGTACACTGCTGTCACGTGTGAACTGGGTCTGCTGGTGAAAGGCTTCCATGTCCATAGAAAACACGTACTTTCTGAAGTGACTTGAGGTGTCTCCTTGTCGATTTGTGTGCATCTGAACAGCTTCCAAACTAAAGCTGAGGTGAGATTCCCTGGGGGGAAGGAGCATCTCAGGTGGCACCAGGGAGTCCAAAGCTCCTTGCATCCTACCTGACCCATGGCTCTGGAGGAGTGTTCGTCACGGTGGCGTGTGTTTCGTGCTGGAAAACTGCCTGATGCTGTTTGGGTTTGAGGAGGGAGGGACGAACTCTTTTCCTGCTGACTCACTTGTCTCTTCCTGCAGGCTGACAACTCAGAGCAGCACAGCAGGATCGCTGATCGTTGTTGGCTGATTTCTTAGTCACAGTGGTCTTTGCCTGGAGCGTTCAACTGTGCTCATAAAGCGGTAGATAAGTCGCTTCTGGTTTCTCCCTCTGCCAAACCTATAGTACTGATATTCAAGGCTGTGTTGAGCAATACTTGCACTTCCACCTGTCTGACCTACTTCATCTCTCTACCACAACGCAGTTCCGAATTTCGGAGGATGCCTTGAGGGCTTTACTGGGACCGTCGCCCATTTTGAAACGGGAGCTCTGTATTATCTGCAACTCAGCTATTAAGCAGGAGCTGTGAGGAAACACGCCTGGGAGTGTTTGTCCTTCTAGAACTGGCTCGTGACGTGGATGCCCAGGTAACCCCTGAGCTCGCCTTCCCGTGCTGGGAAGCGGGGAGTTGCGCCGCACTCTGGCCAGCCCGTCCTGCGAGCACTCGGCTCCTCGCTGCCTGCAGTGCTCCTAACGGAGGCTGCAATCGAGGGGAGTCAGAGTGCTGCTGGTTGTTGCAGAGCTGAATTCCTCTTTGCTCAGTCATTTTTGTCTTTCTGATCTGACTGCACGGTAAAGATCCCTATACTGGCACTTTAAGACACTTTCCTCACCTTCACTGTTACCTCACTAGTTTCCAATGTTACCAGACGTACAATAACTTAAGATCTTAGTATTAACAGCTCCTGCAAAGAGTCTCGGCACGTTAGGTGGCTTGTACCGCACCGCCCGAGCGATGCGCGCTGCCGTCCAGCCATCCTTCCAGCACAAGCAGGGCCGGTTCCTTGCAGCCGCTGTGCGATGCTAACCAGCCTTCCTGCGTCGACCCTCCGGCCGCCAGACCCAGCGGCGTTGTGCATGGCCGCGATCTGCTTCCGTGAGTGCTGCCGCCTGCCCCCACCTCCCGCATGCTGGCCGTGGCTGCTGCCTCCCTGCTGGCTGCTGGGAGGATGAGGCTTTCAGGCCTGACCGGAGAATTCATCAGAGCGAAGGCCTCCCGTGGCTGTGTGCTGCCTAGCCGGGAGAGCAGGGCTCAGTTTTCGTGCTCATATAGTTCCCTGCGTTTGGAGACATCTGCTTGCTTGTGCTCTGATCTGTGCTAGCCTGCCGCTTTCGGATCCCACCACAAGGATGGTCAGCCATAGGAGTAGGCGATATTAACCCTACACAGGTTTCCTTTCTCAGAGAATAGTGCTCGGATTTACTTTCATCCAGTAGCAATCACTGCTAAGCAGCTCCAAAGCTGTCTTGCCTTGGCTAGGGAAGTACTGCCTATACTCTAGCAATATTAACCATTTTGTAAGGGGTGAAGCGCTTGAGGAGTGAGAGCTGATGGCTCCCTCCCCCCAGGCCCGTTCTTTGGTTTTCATTCAGCACTGGGATGAGTGCAGGAGGCCCTGAGCCCGCAGTCTTGGGGTAGGTAACTGCCCACGCTGCTGGTTCGGTGTCTCGGAGAGCTGGGCAGGACCCGCTGCAGGACACGGGGCTTGTAGCGGTGCTTTGGAAAGGCACCTATAGATGTGTGATCGGCAATTCAGCGAGCTGCACAGGCTGAAGGAGAGTGCCTGCTCCGTGCTGTGCCCCAAAAGCACAAAAGACTGAGCAACAGGCTGTACCCTGATACCTGAGGGAGCCTAGCGCTTGCTACCAGAGTTGGAGAGGTCATAAACCTCCCCCACGCTGGTCACTGAGATGCGTTTTAACTGGAAGGCAGAAACAGGGTACCCAGCCCTGCTGCTTGCCCCAGCATGGGGCGAGCGTGTATGGGGATGGGGCTGGGGTAAGAGCTGCCTCTGAGGGCTGCGAGTAGGCTGTGATGAATTCTCATCTTATTTTAAAGCACTGTATCCTATTACTGCATGTTGAGTTCTGTGTGCGTGCCTGTGTGTATCGAATGCTTGCGTCAGTAGTTAGAGCGAGTGTGACCGGGAGAAATCCAAGAAGCATGTCTCAGTGTCATGCTGTAAGTGTTACTGCACAAGAGTTTAACAGATGTTAACACCAAATGACTAGTCTGAGAAATGTACTTTTAAAAAAATTATTTATTTGCGTTCAGATATTTTTGAAATACAAAAAAACTGGTTGTATTTTTTAAAGCTTATAATTCTTGTCATACATTGTGGTTAAATTCTTAATTTTACTGTGCTTATTAAAAAATGGTTCTACCTAAGCTTTGTGCTCGGAGGTCTGAGAAACCCCTGGAGATGTGGGCTGATGCTAGCGGTGAAGTCGGACTAGCGATCCCGGGAGGGCTGTTCTCGGTGGGTCTGGGACAAGGCTTGGCCTTGTCAAACCATGTGGAGGCTGGAAGGCATGAAAGGAGAGCTGGCGTGCGCGCACAAAGGCGAGTCGTGGAGGCTGAAGCCAGGAAGGCTTTTTAAGGCTGCGCAGTCCCTGGTGCAGCTGGGCGCAGCACACAGGACCCCAGGCGCTGGCTCCTGGGGGTGGGTCCAGGCGTCCCCCCCAAGATGCGGTGGGCAGAGGCGTTTTGGCAAAGGTGGCTGTGTCAGGCAGGGCTGTAACCTCCTCTGCCGCTCCTGCAGCCAGCCAGAGCTGGATCAAACCCAGCCCGGCTGTGAGGCTGGGGGCTTCCTTCTGCTCAGGCCCGTTTGTAACATCTAGTGGTGGAAGGGCTGGTCTACCCATGCAGGGGCTGTGCTCAGAGGGGCTCCTGCCTCCAAAACAGGAGGGGAGAGGTGAGGAAGAGCCAAACGAGGACCTGCTGCTGCACAGGAGCCAGTGCCAGCAGGGAGGAGGCACTGGGGCGTTGGGCTCGGGCTGGGGGTGCGAGAGTGCCGCAGTCCCGGGTACTTGGCTCTGGGAGCGGGCACGGGTGCCTCCGCTTACAGGACAGGCAGTCCCGGGAGCGGGAAGGTTGCTGCAAAGGCTTCCACCTCCTCCTTCAGTGCCTTGAACTCCATCTGGTATTTCTCCTCCTCCAGTTTCTCCTTGAATTCCTTCAGCGTGGCCTTGGGGCTCATGTCGTTCTGCACACACAGCGTCAGCTCGATACCTGCCGGGGTGGGAGATGCATGGCTCAGCCCTCGCAGCTGCGGCACCGCTGCCTGTGCCCGCAGCGGGCAGCTGCCGCATCCAGCGGCTCTCCCAGCCCTGCCATGGGGAACCACAGCTGTGGTAGGGCTGGGGCTGCTCCCCGAGATGCCTGGGAGAGGAGGAGCAGGGCTCCGAGGGACTTGCTGCCTCGTGCCACCTCCTGCCTTGGGAAATGGGACTTGGGGGACCCGTGAGGACAACTGGACCGACGCTGTCAAAGGTGCAGTTTTAATCCAGGCTCTCAGCCCGCTGTCCGTGTAGCGGGAGGCTGGAGAGGGTTTGGCTGGCCCCAGCTGTGGCCAGATGTCCTCTCCCACATCCACGTGTGCAGCTGGGACAGTGACTCCTTGCTGGTGTGTGCCCCCTCACCAGCTGCTGGGGGAACCACCCAGCTTAGCTCAGACCTTGCCCACTGCCGGCACAGCAGCTCTCCCGGTGGAGCTGCCTGGGGCCCGGGCTGCAGCTGGAGCTGCGGTTCAGCCCCGCGCACCCCAGCCCATGAGCCTGGTCCCTGGGCGCAGCTGCCCTGGCCTCACCTCTGTGGATGTACTGAGCCACCATGCGGAAGTCGTCCTGACGGAAGCCGCGGGAGGTGAGAGCCGGCGTCCCGAAACGCAGACCGCTGGGGCGCAGGGCGCTGACGTCGCCTGCACCAGAACAAGCAGTGAGTGACCGAGCCAGGTACCGTAACCACTGTGCACGGGGACTGGGTCTGGCCCCCAGTGACCGGGAGCGCTGTGGGAAGCTCCGCGTGGCCCGGGGGCTGGCTGGGAGCACAAGGCACGGGGGACGCCCAGTGCGTGGGGCAGGACGTGGTGGAGCCCGTGGGATGCCTACCAGGGCACGTGTTCTTGTTGCAGGCGATGGAGCAGATCTCCAGTACCCGCTCGGCCCGGCCACCGTCCGTGCCTTTGCTGCGCAGGTCCAGGAGAATGAGGTGGTTGTCAGAGCCCCCTGCAAAGAGAGGAGTTTGGGATCGGGGTAAAGACTGCTCCTGCTCAACACTAAAGCAAAAGAGGCGTAGGATTGCACCAGAGCCTTCCCCTGGGCTTGAGGGCAGAAGGGTGCTTGTCTGGGGGAAGGGGCTGCTTAGCACAACTGTTAAGAAATAGTTTTATAGAAGTCCTGAGGAATTGCTACACCAGAGCCCTGCCCATCAATTCCGTGCACGTGTTGTCCTGGTGGCCTGGCTCGGACCTGGGACCACACGCAGGAGCCAGCCCCGTCCCGGTGACCTTGACCACTCCTTACCCGTGACGATGTCGTAGCCCAGCTCCATCAGCGCTGCCGAGAGCGCCCTGCAGTTCGCGACCACCTGCTGCTGGTAAGCCTTGAACTCGGGCGTCATGGCCTGCCGCAGCGCCACGGCAATCCCTGGGGAGGAGGCAAACCGGGGCGAGTTTTTGGGGGCTTCCACTGGGAGAGCTGGTGAGGATGTGTGGCACTGCCAACAGAAGTCATCCTGGAAGCCAAGCAAACTGACGAATGATCCCTAACCAGGCTGGCGACGTCATTACCAGCCAAAAGGCAGGACGGGAAAAGCCTGGTCGCTCCTCGGGCAATGCTGCATCAAGCTGCTGCTCTTTTCTGCAATCCCTCCAGGCTGCAAGCCCCTCGGGCCAGCTGGAGCCCCCTGCACTGATGCTGGGGGTCACAGCCGAGCCAGGACATCTTTGCCAGCTCCCTGCCATCCCAGGCAGCCAGCCCAGCGTGGGTGCGTACCTGCGATGGCGTGGTTGTGCGGGCCTCCCTGCAGCCCGGGGAAGACTGCCTGGTTGATGAGGCTCTCTAGGTTGTAGAGCGTTTCCTTGCCCGTCTTGGGGTCCACACTGCGGGTGCCTGCGGGAGGGGAGGGCAGGGTTGCTCATGAGGCAGCTCAGCCCCCCTTCTTTCATCCGCTGGCCACTCAGAGACAGAATTGACATTGTTCCTCTTCAAATCTGGGCCTGTGAAGCGCCCTGCCTGGGTCAGGAGGCCCCAGACCTTTCTGCCCTTCCTCCTTCCCAGCTAGAGCAAGAAGGAGCTTTAACATGAAGCTCCCCTGGCCTGGGTGGAGTGTTTCTCCCAGCTCCCCGGCCAGCTCAGGCACCTTTGCGGTAGAAGATCATGCCGGCCCTGCAGCCCCGCAAGGTCTTGTGGGTGGTGGTGGAGACAACGTCGCAGTGGTCAAAGGGGGAGGGCACCACGCCGGCAGCCACCAGCCCGCTGATGTGGGCCATGTCGGCCATGAGATAGGCGCCGTTGGCGTCAGCGATCTTCCGCATGCGAGCGTAGTCCAGGTTGCGCGAGTAGCAGCTGACACCTGCAGGGAGATGGCATGTGGGTGCTTGAGGGCCCTGGGACAGCCTGGGGTCCTGCCTGGGGATCGGGACAACCCAGTTGAGGACACAAGCTCCTGCCAGCATGGATGTGTCAGAAGTCTCCTGGCACCGCAGCATCCACATGTGCCCACTGGCTTCAGGGAGCCATCCCAATCCGTTGTGTAAGGGTTGATCCTTACCTGCTATAATCAGCTTCGGGTGGAACAGGCGGGCGTTCTCCTCCAGTTGGTCGTAGTCGATGTAACCAGTCTTGGGGTTGACCTGGGAGAAGAAGAGGAGGCTTCAGCCACCTTGGCCTGGGTGAAGATCAGCTGCTGTTGCTCTTAACTTCAAGAGGTGGTACTGCTTAAGTAGGCTGCATCCTGGCTCCAGCTGGAGCAGCTCTCCATACCTTGTAGGGCATGGACTCAAAGAAGACAGAGGTGGCAGAGATCTTCTTCTTGTCCGTCATGAACCCGTGGGTGAGGTGGCCCCCATCGGGCAGGTCCAGCCCCATGATCCTGCCGTGGGGCTCCACCAGGGCCGTGTACACCGCAAAGTTAGCGGGCGACCCTGCGGTGAGAGCACACTGGGCTGGTTACAGGTGCCAGGGCGTGCGGAGGCTGGTGCAGCCCGGCCTGTCTCTCTTGAGGGCACTGTTACCTGAGTAGGGCTGGACGTTGACGCCCCACTTCTGGGGGTCGAGCTGGTATGCCTGGAGGGCTCGCTTCTGACACAGCCTTTCCAGCTCGTCTACAAATTCGGTCCCACCGTAGTACCTGCCAGTAAAGGATGGGGCAGGAGTTACACTGGGGTTGGTGTCCAGGCTGAGGACAAACCTCAGGGGATTAAAACCAAACTTTATTTAGAAATGCGTGCCCAAGGTTGGGCCAGCTGGGGAGAACCAGGATGATGCCGTGTTTGCAGTAGCCGCTGGGACAGCCGCTGCCACAGATGTGACCCTGCTGAGATTGTCCAGCGTGTAGCCAAGGACAGAAGCTGAGAGGGTCACATCCTGCCCTGCAGGAGCTTGGCTGCCAGCACCAGGATGTGGCTTCCTTCCCAGAGATGAGGTCTCGAGGTGGACGTGGCAGTGTGGGTGGTTCCTCTCCCCTCCCTGCAAGGGTTTGGGGTCGGTCAGGCTCTTCCCAGCCCCGTACCTCTGTCCTGGGTAGCCCTCGGAGTATTTGTTGTTCAAGCAGGATCCCAGGGCCTCCAGGACCGCTCGGCTCGCAAAGTTTTCTGACGCAATCAACTCCAGCCCCAGCCTCTGCCGCTGCTTCTCCTTCTTGATGATGCTGTGCACCTTTGGGAGGGGAGAGAAACAGCTTCACTCATGCTGGCTGTGCATGGAGGCATGGGTGCTCCGCGGTTTGGGATGTACTCTCAGAGGGGCAATGGAGAGCAGCCTGGAAAGGTACTGGAGAAGGGAGATGAGATCCCCTCTTGGTACAGCTGATTCCCAGCAGTTCATATGTCCTGCCACACTTTGGGTTTCTAGCTGCCACAGAGCTGTCAGATAATTCAGCTGGCACTTGGGTGAGAGCCAAGGGCAACTGCCATGCTGCTGGGTGGCTACAGAGAGCGCTGGGCCATGGCTGTGCTGGCCTGGTGCAGACATCTGAGCTTCAGGCAGAGGGGTATGAGCAACAGATGAGAAGTTACGACCATGTTATCTGCACATGGTTGGAGGATGCCCTTTCTCCACCTCTCGCTGCAGGCAGTGAGGGCACAGGGGATGGATGAGTGCCCCCGGCTCAGCTTTAGACCATGTCCCTGGCTGGCGGAGGTCAGCATCCCCAGCAGCTGCTGGGCCAGGAAGGGGCTCTCACCTCCGGGTCGTTGCTGTTGAGCGGCTCCATTAACATCCTGTTGTGGGAGGCCCAGAGCTCTGCGCTGGGGAGGCCCTCCATGCCCTCTCCTGAGTTGGCCATCTGCCTGCTGTGTCCAATGTCACCTGCAAGCGGAAAGAGGAGCTGGTGGCATGCGCGAGGTTGACATCGGGGCTGGGGGTTTCTGCACTGTGCCCCTGTGCGCTGCCTGCTCCCGTCCCGCGTCTTCCCCAGAAACGCGGAGGGACTGACCACGGGCTGGGACCTGCTGGGCGAGGAAAACACCAACAGCTCTCAACGCTCCCTGCTGATTTCAGACCAGTTTGTAGTTATCGTGATTTGGCCGTTTCTGATACCCTCCCATCACCACCCCATCTGGGCATTGCACGGCCAGGTTCATGGGGCTTCCCCCACCCTGTCCAGGCACTTGGGGACGTAGGGAAGCCACGCACGGAGCAAACCAGATCAGCAACTCGAGCAATACCTTTCCCTCTCACTCAGTCTCAGGCTTTAAACCCAAGGGCAGCGGCGGCAGCAGCCCTCCGGCACCGTCACCGTGAGCACTGCGAGCCTTACGATGCAGAGCACAAGCTCCCAGGCAGGCGTGACAGCCTGGCTTCACTCTTGGCAGACAACAATGCTCCTTTTTATCCATTAACCCCGCCAGGCGAGCAAAGGGCCATGAGCTGGTTATTAAGCAATCGCGTTTGGTTCGCTTGTGCCGGAGTGCTGGAGCCCGCTCGGCAGCAGGGGACGCCCCGGGTGGGAACGCTGGGCCGCAGCGAGGAAGGGGCTGGGCGCAGCGCGCTGACTTGGAGCGCAGCTGGGTCCAGCGTGTCCCGCCGATGCGGGTGGCAGCGCTGCCCTCACCCGGCGCTGCTGGCTGTGCTGCAGAAGGCTCCGGCGGGGACAAAGCTGCCCGCACCGGGGGCGGACCCGTTCCCGGCCTCGCAAGGGGACGCCGGCACGGCCTTGGCGCTTCGCCTGCTCCATCCCCGCCTGGCTCCGTCAGCTCTCGGGAGGTGAGGCCCCTCTGGAGCACTCCCCCAGCCCCGACACCGGTGCTGGGCAGCATTGCCGCCGGCTCCACTCTCGCCCCGCGCCGCCGGCCCCGCACGGCCCCTACCAGCCCCCGTCCGCTGTCCCAGTCCCGGTCCCGGTCCCGCTCCGGTGCCGCGCGGGTGCCCGCGCGCCTAGCGTAGGCTGCCCGGACACACCCCCTCCGCGCCTCGACCAATCAGCTCCAGTAAACCGACCCGGGAAACCTCTCAGGGAGCTCCTCCACCAATCCGTGCCGCGCCCCGCCCCCTCACCGCTCCCTATTGGCCTGNCCGGGGGAGGTGCCCCCGCCTGCAGCCACGGGGCACCCCGCGCCCCGACCAGCCGGAGGGCCTCCAGCCACCCTGCCCGGGGCGAAGTCTCGAGCCCAGCGGGCCTACCGCACGTGGTACCGGACCATGGTGTGGGCTGGGAGCCTTGCTCGGGGAGCAGAGCCCACCCGGTCCCCTCCGCAGAGGGCAGCCCCGGTGCCCAGCGGGGTGTCCGGGTGCCCCAGAGGAACGCTGCTGCCCCAGAGGGGTGAGGCAGGCGGGCAGGAGTGGGGCTGTGTGGTCTTCGTGCTTCGAATCCAAGTTAGTGAATGGGCTTGGCCAACCTGACCTGAGAGACCATGCCACAGCCAGAGTTTCAGGGGTTAAACCAATGCACTATAAATTGAGGAACAAGGTTAGGGAATAAGTGGTCCTACTAAATTCCTCGTGATCCCAAGCCATGGAAAAATGGAGCAGGGCACCGTGAGTCACCCCGGAGAGGAGCAGCGTCTCAAAGGGGAGCCAGCCGGGAGGCGAGACCACCGCTGCGGGCAGAGCAGCGAGGAGCGCGGCGCTGCGGTGAGTCCTGCCGGGGACCTGGCGACGCGGGGAGCTGGGCAAGGGGAAGCGTGGGCTCATGGAGGCAGGTTTGTGGGTAAAGGACTGGCTGTTACATCAGAACACACGTTGGGTATCACTCTGCCTAGTAGAGTACATGTTCTTAGAAGGTATTTGTTGAAGGAACAGTCTTATAACTTCATCTTTATCAGTCTAGAAGTCTTTTACTGTCTCAATTCATCATTGGTCATCCAAAGAGGTTTGTCACAGCTGTGCAATTTGGGTTTCCATGGTTCTGGTTTTGGCCCCTGACTGCTGTTATAGACCATTCACAGATGTGTTTTTCTGACACCACCAGCAACAAAACCTGGGTTGGTTTCTCTGGTCGTGGTGGCTTCTGTGATGTGCAGGGTTGTGTGGCCATTCACAGGGCAATGCTGCACGGGGAGCACCCTGCCGGCTGATGGCAGCCCTCCGCCCCACAGCGCCCTGGGCTGCAATGGGCCCTCTGGCATGGAAAGAGCTGCGAGCAAAAAAAATCTTCTTTATTATCGTTTATTTTGTGGTTTTAAATGTCTCTCTGTGTCAGTGGGCTGGCGGTCAGTGTGGTTGATGAGCTTTGGGGACTTTTTTGGAAGATCCAGGGACTTCCCAGGAGATGTGTAATTGTTTTTGTCTTGATGGATCCCTGGGTTTTTGCTTGCAGCAATGGGACTCTGAGTTGTCCCTGTGGTGGCTGAGCTTCTGCTCAGATGGCTCCCCTTCCTGTTGGTACCATCCCTTCTGCGACATGTCAGGACCAGGTTGACCCAAGACATTCAGACTATCCTCCTGTCTCTGTTTTGGATCACTGGGATCTTGCTCAAATGGCTTAAATTCCTTGCGCCTCACAGATATTTATCCGCCATTCTAAAGACTTGCGGATGCTGTAGAGAAGGATGGTCATTATTAAGTTATATTAAGTGGATATTCCGGCTTTGTATATACATTTTGTGTACAGTTGCTAGCAAAGATTTTTCATTTCTCCTGAGCTATGAGAGCTGCAGATAATAGCAGTGTATGCTGTTACAATTTCAGGACTCCGGCCTGCAGAGATGGAGAGCGTCTCTTCTTCCCCTTCACCCTTCCCTGCCAGTTCCCCCACCGTGCCATCTGGGAATGCCACTGCCCATGATTACTACTCCAGCCTCCAGAAGAGCATGCATATCCTCTCCATGGTGGTGTACAGCATCGCCTGTTTGCTGGGGGTGACAGGGAATGGCCTCGTCATCTGGATTGCCGGCTTCAAGATGAAGAAAACGGTGAACTCCGTGTGGTTCCTCAACCTGGCCATTGCTGACTTCATCTTCACCTTTTTCCTGCCCCTCAGCATCGCCTACACCGCGCTGGGCTTCCACTGGCCGTTTGGGAAGCTCCTGTGCAAGCTGAACAGCACCATCGCATTCCTCAACATGTTTGCCAGCGTCTTCCTCCTGACAGTCATCAGCATGGACCGCTGTGTGTCTGTGGCCTTTCCCGTTTGGTCTCACAACCGCAGGAATCCGGAGCTGGCGGCCAGGATTGCTATGGGGACGTGGGTCCTGGCTCTCCTCCTCAGCTCCCCGTACCTTGTCTTTCGTGACACTGTGGTCAGTTCCAGGAACATCACCAGCTGCTATAATAATTTTGCGCTGTCTGATGACTACACGTCCGAGGCAACGCGGAGGCTGTGGAGGATGCGGCATAAAGTCATGATCATAACACGATTCTTATGCGGGTTCCTCATCCCGTTCACAGTGATTCTCATCTGCTACAGCATCGTTGCTGTCAAGCTGAAAAGAAGGCAGTTAGCCAGCTCTGCAAAGCCATACAGAATTATCATTGCTGTCACGGTCTCATTTTTCCTCTGTTATTTCCCCTATCATGTCTTCTCCTTGCTAGAAATATCCAAAAACTCTTCCAGTCATGAGATGAAAATGGCCCTTTACTTAGGGATCCCCTTAGTTTCCAGCCTCGCTTTCTTCAACAGCTGCATCAACCCCATCCTGTATGTATTTGTGGGGCCGGATTTCAAGGAGAAGTTTCGCCAGTCCATCCTGTCGACCTTCGAAGGGGCCTTCAGCGAGGAGTCCGTCCTGGCCAGCCTGACCAGCAGGAGGAAGTCCAGATCTGCTTCGGAAGTGGAGGTCCCGAGGCTCTGAGCGGGCGCTGGTGGGCTGCGTTGCCGACGCCATGGGAGGGGCAGTTCTCTTCTCTGCAGTTTCCCCTCATTTCAGAGCTATAACCGCAGGACTGAGGGCTGCAAAGGGCCGTGCATGCTAACAAACTGATGTTTTGGGGGTATCTCAAATGTACCTTGACTTCACGTACAAACAACTGACTGGAGTTGCAGCAGGGTGGAAAGTTGAAGTAGCAGAGTTTTACCCCTTGTGCCACTTCCGTGGCTGCCCCTTTCCCTGCACCCATCTTTTTCCATCCCCTATGGTCCATCACACCTGTATGACACCTCCTTTGAACAACAGATCTTTCTTCCTGCCGCATGCACTCATTTGCCACCGAGGTGCATTAGCACCGAGCATGGCCCAGAATGTTTTGTGTCCTTCGTGCCCATGTCCTTCGCTGTGCATAAAGCCTGTGGCAGCTGTGCCCTGCCTTGCTGGATATCTGCTGCGGTGCCTGGGATCCCTGGCAAAAACTCTCCCTGGGGGCTGTATTGAGAGGGCGACCATTGCCTGAGTGGTGCTGCTGATCTGTTACAGCTTCCAGTTTTTAGCAGGCAACCCTTTATAAAGCTCACTGAGACACTGACTGCTGACAGGGCTCCCTTTATTTTCCTTTTATTTTCCTCTTCTCCCAGGGCTCCCGAGGAGGGAACTCTCCGGCGCTCTCCATGCCGTGAGAAATGGCCTCTGCCGAGCCCAGCCCAGGGTCACCTTGTACACGCCCGAGGGAGGCAGATGGGGCCAAGTCCTGTTTGCATCTCCGCTGGGTTCACCTGCCTGCAGTGCATTTCTACATGGCAAGTGAGCTGCTGGGAGAATTTGTCCCCTGCACTTGCCAGGCTTTCCTGGCAGCCAGTCTTTGCCAAGATGCAAAAATTCTGGGGTTCTACCAGGGGACAAAATCGGATACAGCTATGCTGGGGTTTCAGCTGTCCAGAAGAGAAGAGGGCAGAGCTATTCCATAAGTCCCTTGTAATTAAATCAGCAAAGAAAGTACAAGCATCCTTTCCTATGTTTCATACCAGTCTGGTGCATGAGCTGCTAAAGCTTAAGTGAAAGATGTTTAAAGTAAAAACAAAGCAGCTTGAACATACAGTAGGATCCATCCAGAGGCACTCTCACAAATACATCTTTTAAAGAAATAGGGTTAAATGAAATGGCTATGTCTATCTTTGTAGGGTCTTGACTAGCTAGTAAAATACTCATCTTTTCTCTCCCCAGATATGTGGCAGGATGAATTATAAGATTGTGCTCCAGTTACTCAGGCTTGATGTATAGCCTATTTCTGAGCAATGCTTGCCTATGTTTGTGTTTGACACGCTTCTGGCCCTTACATAGCTGAAATCTGACATTTTGTTTTATTGTTGGTGAATGAACGTTAAACTCCATTAAACTTATTTAAAACATACCCAACCTGCTGTGTTGCCTGTGTGATAAAACACTCGGTGATCCAACTGGACTGAGCATGCTCATCTTTGGTAACAGATCAACTAGATAAAAAGATTAAATACCCACAATTTGGAAGCTGCTGGCATTAGCAGCAAAACTCCCCTGTGACTGAAGCAGGCAGGACTCGACCTGGATGTGGGGATTTTTGTGGGGCACTCTGCCCGCGTGCATCTGATTGCCAGACCGTGGTTCTGGCTTATCAATGGGTTTCCGACCTTTTGGTACATCTGAGAACCAATGATTGAGAAAAGAAAGAAGAGCAAGTGTATCTGATTTGGGTCTGCTCAAGTTTCACTTTTGCAGACTGCTCAGGATGAAGATGGTGGTGGTTTTCTCCCCAGGCTTGATCAGCCTCTGAACTGCTTCAATTATTATAGTATAACATGTTGGTCACGTAAAAGGGAACCGTGGCGCTGAGGTGCGGGCGTTCCCATCCCATCCTGGGGCAGCCACATGAGCAGGTGCCGGTACCGCACCTCCCTCGCCTGGCCTGGCCCATCTGCCTGTAACATGGCACAAGCCGCCCGCTGCCCCATTCACCCTGCTAGAAAGCTGCCTTGGAACCTCACCGCTCACATGGCTGGGAAACCTCCGACTGCCAGCCTGAATGTATGAATTTACACATACCTCACTATTCTTTGTGGATGACGGTACCAAGCGAGAGCTGTCACTTGAACATGTCAGGGATTAATTATGGGTCTGCTGGGCCGTGCAATTTTAAATGAAGGTCATGATCCTGCAGGCACGCATGTACTTAACCTTAAATTCATGCATAATCCCGCTGAGATCAGGGAATGTAACAAGACCATCCATATGTCAAACATGAATGAACAGAAAGATTTACCCTTTGCCACAAATTGCTGCCTGTCATCCAGACACGACTGCAATGTTTGCTATGCTGTGTGCAGTGCCGGGGCTATTTACTTGCTCCTGGTGGTAAACTACAGCATTGATCGCAGTGTCAAGGTTGCACCAACCAGCGTTTGCTCTTTCTGGTTTTCTCTATCTGTTTGCAGAGCCCACGTAGTTTCTTGTGACAAGCGTCTCTGAGACTGCTGGACGAAGGCCTTGGCTTCCTGTCGTGCCTCTCATCACCCCGGCACCCCTGAAGGCCAGGACTTGAAGCATCGGCCCAAGCTGTGATAGGAAAGGAAGCAATTTTCTGGGTCATTTGGGCATACAGGGGGGGTACAGGGCTCCCTGGGACATGACTGAAGTGAAGCAGAGAGTGTCTGGGTGGTGTAAGGAAGCGCCACTGGAATACCAGGAGGTAACTAACCTACAGAGCACCATCTTATCGCAGGCATCCCAGCCGAGCGCAGCTTGCCCTTTTGCACAGCAGCCCTGTTTCATCGGCAAATCCCGCTTGACTTCAGAGCCGCGACTAAACCGTCTTCTCTCTCTCGCAATATCCCTCCCAGAAGTTGCCTCCACTTTAAGTGGCACATTATTATGGCTAAGCAAAATAGTGTGTCTTTACAAAGCTGAACACCTCCCTGCATGATGGGGAAGGGACTCACAGAGCTTTCAGATAGCCATTCCTGAGAACACCTCTCAAAATACTATTGGGAAAAAACACGGAAGGAATGTTTTATGGATGGTAACCAACTGCTCACGGCCGTTGCTGTGTTGCAGGGTGCACTTGAGATAGAAATGGTTCTGTCACCCTGGGTATGATCCCAAGCCTTTGTGCAATGAGAAACCAAGCTGACTTCAACACGGGGTTAGGCTGCCCAGGGACTGGTTCCAAGATAAATCTCCCACTGTATCGAACTCCCTTGTGTTCAGGCTGTCTCATTATCACATTGATAATTATGATACTCCCTCATTCCTAACTAGAAGGCAGGCTATTCTCTCTGATATTCATGTTTGTCATGTGCATATGTAGAAAAGCTTGAATGAAAAAAAAAAAGAAAAAAGAAAAAATTTCAAAACGCATGCAAACAATCCTAGGAGGTTGAACAACATTTTGGCAGCTGTGCCCCCTCTGACGCAGCTTTGCTCTCAAGGCTCTTTCAGATGAGATCAGATGTGTGGTGCTGGGCTTCAGGAACAGCCTGAACCCCCTGGTATTTGCAGTTATTGAGAAAGGTGCAAATTGGCTGTCCCGCTGGCATGAGGCGGATTGGCCCTGCAGAGGGGCCGTTCCGCAGGCAAGCGGACAGCCCCACTCGTACAAACAGGGCTGGGATGCGCAGAGCCACTTGGGGCATGCTGGGCTCAGGCTGTGCGTGGGGAGAGCAGAGAATAAGCAAGTTTTGATAGTCAGGATGTTTGGTATGAATTAGCAGACCAGGCTGAGCATTGATGAGGTCATGAATACTTTGGAGTTGGGTAAGGTAAATACGGTATCACCAAAACATCTTGGTGAAGAGCTCAGAAAGACTTAGCAGGTGATTTTTGATTAAAGGCTTTGTCATGGTGAGCCTGCGAGCAGAAAACCCAAAGCCTGTGCCTTTTGAGTGCAGAAATGGCGCTGGCTGGAGCTGTGGTCCAGAGCTGTCCTCCAAGGAAGGTAGCAAGGGAAGGTGATACCTCACCACCTGGTGCAGGTGGGAAGAACAGTTAAGAGGAAAGTGGGAGGGAAGAGTAGGAACTGAGGCAGCCTTGAAGTACCAGCAGCATGATTGTGGGTGCAAATGAATGGGAGGGTGACTGCAGCAGGTGAGGAAGTTCTCATTAAGGAGAACTTAATGAGATGATAAAAGCCTGTGTGAAACCTACTAGTTCCCTTGCATTTCCTCTGGTGCAGCCTTCCTGGTGAGTAGAATTTTTAAGTGTCCCATTCTTGAGTTTGGGGAATGGACTTGTTAGATAAGGTCGAGCAAAAAACAATGCATGGAGGTCTGAGAGCAGAACCTCTCCCAGCGCTTGCCGAAGTTAGGCAGGAAACAATACGGGAAGTTAGTGGATAAGTACCAGTAAAAAGCTTTTCTGTGAAGAAGAGGTGTTGGTAATAGCGTTAGTAAGTCAGGTAGGCCAAGCCTTACCTGGGTCTCTCCCTCTTTTTTGGGTGTAGTGGCAGGGTGAGGATCCCACCCTGTGCAGGAGTTAGCCTGTTACTGCTGATCCAGGGTCAGCCCTGTTCAGCACCAAGCTGGGAGGGGAACAGGGTGCCTCTGCTTGTTGCACTTTGGTGCTTCCCTGCACCTCTCCTAGCTTCTGCTTAGCTGCACTGGGTGGAGTTGGATACCAAACCTTTCTTTATTGCCCCAACTCTCTGTGCATCTGTGTATGTGAGGCACAGGATCTCTTCTTCTGTACTGAATTCTTCTTTAATTAGCAAGCCTGCTGTACAGTGACCCATGACTAATTCGAAGCCTTCCTGTTTCTTAGCACTAGGAGCCTGTCCAGGGTGCGATGCATGCTCACTCCCTCTATGTAGAGTAGCTGTAGCTTAGTGCAGTAACACAGTGAATTGCAAGTCACGCTAGGACCCAGTGGGTAGGACAGAGAGGAATGGGGTGTTTGGCACTGTGTAGCTGTTCAATTTCCCTAAAATGACAAGGCTTCATTGTTCAGTTCAATGGCTTTTATCTAACGGAGAATCGAAGGGCAAACCACATCTGTAAACAGAAGGCGACTGGGTGTTACACAGACTTTGCAGGGCAGAACTGCATGCGATCACAGCAAAGCAAAGATAATATGCGAACAAAGCAAAAGACGCTACTGCTGGTTCTTGTTTCAGGGCAGTGTTTGTTCAAATCCTCGCCCTTTCATCCAGTTTGAGACATTTTTCTGTGCAGTGACTGTTAAACACGAGCTATTCCAACAAGCCTCTCATTTCTTTGTTTGATGGCTGATAGGAGATAACCCCGTGCCCACGTTGAAGGCTGATGTGGCAGATCTGTTGATCATTTCAGACTGACCTGGAACTGAGAGCACTGTTAGAAACAAGAAAAACAAACTAAACTCAGTGACTTTTTTTCAGACAAAGCTTCATGACTCAGGAGGAACATGACTGTAACATAAAGAGTTGGTGTGTATTTCCTGCAGAGAGCCAAGCCACAGCTGAACAGTAATATTTGACAAAACAGAAAGGGAGTGCTGTCTACTTACACAGCCCTTCACATAGATAAGATGTGTACTTTGCTCTGGGGTGTTTTTTAAGGCACTTTGGTTCCCAGAAGTGGGGAATGCTATTTTCCAGATCACTACCAAGTGTGGAGAAGAAATGATAAAATTACTCTTCTCTCCCTTGATTCAGAAATATATTTATAGCTGCTCTGAGTTCTGCCTCCCTAGCTGGGTAATACCCAAGTTGGCATCTTCTGGAAACCAGACACAGTCACTCCCAAGGCAGTGAAGCTGGAGGCAGGGGTGGGAGGTGGTGGCCTCCGGACTGTGCTCAGTGCGAAGGTGCCTGTGTGCTGCAGAACATCCCAGCAGGCTCAGAAAGGATGTGTAGGGCAGAGGATGTTTTCAGGATGCCTTATGGGACTAACCGTTGGGAGAGACCAAACCTGTTCACAGGGCTGTGTTAAGATCAAATAAAAATGTTCCTCTGGTGCGCTAAGCTTAACTCTTACCATCAGGTAGATTGGTAGGGGAGTTTTAACATCCACCTTTATTTAAAATAAACAAAAAAAACACCACCGCAACCTGGCAGAGCAGTGATGGATGGAGCTTAGGAGATTGGATGACAGTGGTATTTGTCTTCTCTCAGGTGATGGATGCGGGCTGTCATCTAGCCAAGCACTGGATGAGCAGTGCCCTTCAGCTTGGCTGGATTAGGTGTGTTTTTTTTTTCTCCCACATTTCCTCCTGCCAGAGTTGCATCTGAATTAAGAACAGCTCTCTGAGCTACTATATGCATACCCTGCAATTTTTCAGAATTCCTTAGATGATTGCTAATTGGATCATTGTAAATGAAATAGAATCCAGGTGCTCGTTTTGGAGAAACTATTTGTTAAACTCTTAGCACTTGGATAGCATATTGTAAAATTAACAAATCCCTCTCCCTTGGGACATGAGACTTAAGTTTACATTCTTCTGATCAGAAAAACAGAGGCAGGAAAGGAATTGATTTGCTCTTAGAAAACAAAGGCAGCAGCCTTAGAAAAAGGATCAGAAGACAGAATCTTTTAGTTCCTGGTCCTGTGGTTTGCTTAGGCAATGTCAGGAATTTGGGGCAGCACGAATCGAGTAGTCAGCAAATTCTGGGTGCCCCAAGGGTATTGAAAAATGCTGCTGGGGAAGGCTGCTAATTGCATATGGGTCAGTGCTTCAACATGTGTTGTTTCTAGCTGTTCTGCCTTAAACTGCTCTGCCATACCAGCCTGTAGTGAAATCCTGCAAAGACTGATGCTAAGAGAAATCTCAGCTCTGTGAAAACACTAACCAAAAAACTCAAAACCTCCTTCCCCTCCCTCCATCTCTCTGCCCTTCTGCCCCCCCGCCAAAAAAAAAAAAAAAAACTACAAAGGTTAATGAACCTGACTCAATAGTGGAAGCACCAGCCGATGAACAGAAAAAATACAGACTGGAAATGTTGGGGGTGGTGAGGAGGCATGAGGTCCATTTTCTTGCACTTACCAGTGTGAGTCAAAGGGACTCCCCAGAAACGCACAATCACTGCAGCATTGCGTCTCTGAGGTACAAACTGGCTCGGTCTCCCTGCTCACATATTTCAGACAGATGTCTTTCTCTGCGAGTGCTACAAGTGCAGTGCTCGGCATCTGGCAGCTGCTCAGCGGCTCTGGGTTAAATTGCTCTCCCTTCCCAGCTCTAACTGCTGGATGTGGTAAAGGAGACAGCCGATGAAGTACTGGAATGCAAGAAGCAAATATCGTGAGCTATAGGGAGGCACTGGTGTGTGAATACTTGAAGTGGAAAATACAGCTCATAATGGCAGAAACTGCAGTTGCAAAATACGAAACCAAAAGTTGCTGTTTTGCAGGTGCATTTGGTGAGAAGTCTTGGCAGCTGTGGCTTTTCTTCCTCTTTCATGGTACATAAGTATCTGCTCGGGTGCTTCAGGCCTTGCTCCAATGCACCCTGTATGTTGCAGTCCAGGAATAAATAAGTGAATTCTTTTGTGAGGAAAGCTGCAGTGAAAAGTACCTGATTCGCACCTTTACTCTAAATGCCAGAATTGTGATCCATATGTAATAAAAGGCTGTTGATCTTGGGCACACTGAAAAGCATAATTTAAAACAGCTTCTAGCCACAGAGCTTGTGGAAAAAGGATCAGAAAAAGGATTGCTGCTTGTGTGTTTCCTTTGAGGTGTGTGTGTGGGACCCTGGCAAGAACTTTATCCTCATGAATTTGGGCAAGATGACTCCAAGTTTGTCAAAGGAGTGAAAGTACATGTAGCTTTTGTCATGGATGCTGTCCTGTGATAAACCTGGGCTTTTAAAGAGTGACTAAAGCCATCCTCTTGCTGCAAATGATGTAAAATGCACCTTCATCTCGTTTAACCTAAGTGTTATGAGGAGGGCTCCAATAGAGGACACTGGACAAATCATACATGCTTTGGACAGTATTTACAAGGGAACTGAGACCGCTTATTTTTTTTCCTTTACAGAAAATCTTCCTTCTCTACAAATACTGCGGGGCCAGATGGCAAAGGCCTGGGATGGAGAAGACCCTCTGCTGTGGCGGTGGAGCCCACAGCAGCGCAGTTGGCCACCCCTCTGGCAGGTGTGGGGGCTCCGAAACCTGGCACCGTGCGGGCATCTGCCGGTTTATGCTGTTTGGCCTTTGCGAGGGGACTCTCAACCCCGATGGGGGCTGCTGCCCACCTACTGCGGTATTGGAGGAGGGGGAAAGCTGAGACGCGGCTTTGGTAGTGGGGTCCCCAAATCGGGGTCCCTCAGCATCGCGGGGGGAAGATGGCGCCGGAGGCGGCTCCCCTCAGCGGCGGCGCGAGGCCTTGGCGGGAAGTGGGGG
>VXAL01012265.1:56578-121761 GCA_013399475.1 Chauna torquata
AGGAGCTTCGTCGGCCTCCCCTCAGGGGCCTTGTGGGGGGGAACCCCTCTCTGGGGCGGCCCCTCTCTTGGGCAGGCGGGGGCTCCTCACTGCCCGCCGGCCCCACAGGTGAAGGGGACCGGCGTGGGTGCCCCCACGCTGGGGGCCGCGGCGTGCCCAGGCCGCTCCCCTGAGAGAAGGGAAGGGATCCGCAGGTCCGTGTGGTGCCTGGGTGTGTGCAGCCCACCTGGAGCAGCTGAAGGACTTGTAGGGAGGTGTGGGGTGGAAGGGTCGACCCTTTTGCCTGTTAACCCAGGGGGGTAGGTTAGTGCAGAGGCCCTTCTGCAGTCGGGGAAAACTACATCGCCCCGTGGGGAGGTGGGTGGGAGGGTGCAGTCCCCGTCCAGCCCTTGGGGATCACACTTGTCAGTGCTGTGGTGATCCCAGACAGTTATTACTGCTTCTTTTGTTTTCCATCTGCACACGCTCAATTTGTGGAGGTGTAAAAGCCCGCAGAGGTAAAGCCGGTGAGAGTAGGGCTCGTGTACACTCAGTTCAGTAATCATTGTTTCCATCATCATGTGTTCATGTAGTTGTGTGTAGCCCAAAAGAAAGGGTAGGAATTTATGGGCAGCAGCCTACACCATGATGCGTATATTTTCTTCCTGTCTGATGCAGGGTTGGAAGACTTGCCCACCTCAAGCCAGAGAGGTTTATGGTCCCACATACACTTGTGGAGTCATGTCTTTGCACATCTAATAAAGTTCTTGTGAGTTTGCTGTCATCCCAACACCTTTTTCAAGTTTGGTACATCAGTGTTACTCTACAAATGTGACTTCTCCCTACCCACCACATGCTGTAGCAAACTTGTTGCTGCTGAAGTACATCCACAAGGAAAGTCCTTGACCTGTGGTTATGTGAAAAACTGTCTTCGGTTTTGCTTGTGAATGTCAGCATCTTATTGTGAAGTAAAATGCATCCTGACCAATAAACATGAAACAACTCTTCTTTCAGCAGACTTCTTAACTCCCCTCATTTTACTAATCCATGCAGGAAAGAAGGTAACATGACTGGACAAAAAAAGTCTTCAAAACACCATGTAAATATTTTCAGTAACATTTGAAAGTTATCTCTACGTTGTTCCCGTTTAATCATACAAGAAGGATACTTTCAAGTGATGTTCCAAGGCCTAAAAACATTTCTAGTACATGCTCACTTTGCTGGATTTAAGATGTCTTTAACACCATGAATATTTGGCAGATGATGGCCACCTGGGAGTTATGGAGAATAAGTGTGTGGCAGAACAAAGGAAGAAACACTAGCTAAGAAATGGAATGTGGTTTTTATTTTTCTTTAAACTGGGGGGTAACTAGTTTGGGAGGGATATAGGTGAGCTTTAGACAGGATGTCTGTAACTACAACCTTCTAGGATTTGGGTGTTGTGGTGTTCCCCCCACCACTGTCTGAAAGGCAGAAAGGTGCAGGGTCTTGCTTTAGTGGCATAGGGTATGGGCTTGTGGTATACTGAGGTAAGGTGTGTGTGTAGAGAGAGGGTAGGGGTATGCTAGGGAACCTGCTGTAGGAATCCCACCAGATTCTGGTGGAGTCAACAGCTGGGCATTCAAATTCTCTTGCTGAAGTTGTCCCCATTTGTGCTCTCTGCACGTTTTGGAAGTTTTGATGAAGGGCAGGTTTTCATTCACAGCGGTTGAGTATAGCACAGCCTCTTAATGAAGGGGTTTGTTGTTAGGAAGTTCCTGACTTCACCTTGGCTCCTGATTGAAGATGAATCGGGTACGGTTTCTCGACTAGGCCAAACTGAGCAAGAGTACACCTGTTTGCGAAGGTGGGCTGAATGAGTTTTTTCAATAGAGCTAGCCAGCTGTTCCTTTAAGTATGAAAACTTTGGTTTAGATGCAATTTGGGAATACATGATAGTCGATAACCCATCGGTTTTTTAAAGCAGGTACGTGTGACTTGGAGAATTATGTTTCTCAGTAGGGAGATGTTTGCCAGGAAAGTTAGTGATTTGTCTGAACTTCTATTGACTTTGTTTTGAATTACGCAGCTCATGCTTCATATTTTCAGTCCCTTACGTAATGCTAAAATGGAAGGCTCGGTATTGGACTATTTATATGTAAGTGAAGTGCTATAGCCTAGGACTTTCTGGCTGCTGGTAAACACAGTTGTTTCTTTTATTTGAGCAAAATGTTATATTAGAAGAAGACATGCAAATGTGATGTTTCAAATAAGAATAAAAAGTGTGAAGATGGAATCCCATCAATTAGTGGTTTGTGCCTTTATTTGAAAAAAAGTGTAGATTTCATCTTGATGTTTTTCTCCTGTTTTCACAGGAGAAATATTAGTATCAAAGAATGACAACAACTACTTCATCAAGTGGATGCATTGTGCAAGAGGTCATTATTTACAGCTACCAGCTTTATTGAACTCTTCCTTGCATTTCATCCATATTCGTAAGTTTATAATTTATTGCAAAGAGGTGGAAAGATGTATGGCTATGGAAATAGACTCTTCTAGTCAATTTAGCAGAGAGCTAGGACCTCAGGGCTCTCTTGGCTCAGTTCTACCTCTGACTGGCTTTGTGATTTTGAAAGCATTGCTCAGTTCTAGAAAGTGAACTGGACAAGCTGATGGAAAAGAGGATCTACGCTGCTGGATGACAGCCTGAGGAAAGCGTTTGAAAAACCAGTTAAACAGAACAAAAAAGCCAACTGTAGGAGGTTGTCTAGGGGAGGTCTTTTGGAGATCTTTAGTGAAACGTTTTGCTGGCGGGTATGTAAAACTTGGGGGCGGGAGAAGGAAGATGAGACAGGTGGAAGTCCCATTCTTTGTGCCACTTTGTTAGGTGTGCTGAGCTATCACAAAGCACTGTGAGGATATCTTTGTGGTACTACTAAAATGCTGATAATAAATATTAGGAATGATGGAGAATACAGGCTTATGAGAAACCCTTCACTGTCTAAACAGAAAATTTGTTCCTTTATTTTTAAAGTTGTGGCTTTACCAGGCCTTTTGATCTCTTGCAGTCTTTTAGGAGTGGGAAGACAACTTAGGTTTGATGTTTTGTGTGCCATCAACTGAAATTGGGGCCATCATGAATATAACAAAGGGTGGACTGGTGCTATTTTCAGCTAATTCCAATTCTTCATGCATGGAACTATCGAAGAGAATTGCTGAGTAAGTAAAATCTACCTGCAGGGCAACTTAGGATCTTGATGTCATTATGATGGAACTTGTTTTAGTAAAGACTGATTTCTCTGTTTTGTGATAGTTACATAGGAAGGCTGTCACAGTTTGGATGAACATCTGGTATACTGTATCGTGCAATGTATTTCTGCAGATCAATAACAAAGAAAGTAACTTGTTCAGTGGCAGGTTGTGATTGGCTGTAGTATGTTTTAGAGAACATGGGAAAATCAATTTTTGGATAGTGTTAAATATACATGGCAGAAGTTTTCAGCATTTTCTCAATCTTGTAGCAGAGTTTTCTTAGAGGCAAAGCTGTATCTGTCTTGCAGACTGTAAGTTTTAAATGGGGACATTTGTTTAGCTTTAAATAAATGAATAGCTTCAGAAGAACTTGTATGACTGAAGTAATTTTTTACTATGCTGTATTGTAACGGTAGTAGGATTCATAGTGCAGAAGTATTGCACCTTGTAGCGTTCTTCCTGAGGCTTATGTACCCAAAGTTAGATATAGAAAGGAGTTACGCATCAGAAGGACTTGGGCATATGTACCTATCATATTCTGTTTTCTGCTTTTTTTTTTTAAGTGATGGTGGTCAGTGCTAATATTGAAATGAAATAAACACAGCAGACATTAATCTTCCATTATTAATCGAATAGAGCTCACTAATATTTCCTATTCACTCTAGAATGACATTTTTCTATGGAAAAGAATGCTTTAAAAGTGGTCCTTTAAGCATTGTGAATGTTTATGTTGTCATCTATCTAACTATAGAGAGAACACAACATATGTATCATGCATGTAAATACATAAATGAGAAATTGATCATTTTTGCTACGTAATTTAATAAAAAACATTTTTATTCCGTTGGTCGTCCTTCTGAGCTTGACTTGAAAATGAGTTGAGCTTAACCTGCAGTGCAGCTGTGTTAAAGAGATTTCCTCTGCAGTTACTGGTTTTAGTGGGGTTTTCTTTTCCTGTTTTTCTCCCCAAATACAGCCTTTTTGGTAACTATTGCATTATATGAGCTCTTCATTTGTTTTGCCCTTCATTTTCACTTACTGACTTCTGGTTTTATTTTTTCTTTTCCTGCAGGCGATTAGGAGTTGAGATGGGGAAGGTTCAGGTTTATCAAGAGCCAAACAGAGGTGAGCATTTAATTGGCAAAACTGGAAACTTACCTAACTGCAATGTGCATATATTGGCTACCCTTTTCTTAATTCTGCTACATTCTGCTCCTGCAAATCTTATGTATTTCTCTTCTTGCAGAAACAAGAGTGCAGATCCAGGAGTCTGTGAGAGGAAAGGATGTATTTATCATCCAGACGGTTTCAAAGTGAGTAACTGTTTAAAGATGCTGTGCTAGCATTTTGACATAGACTGTCTGTAAGAATGCTTCTGTTCTAACTTTTCTTCACATAGTATGTATATGATACGGTATAGTAAGCTTAGATTAATTAGAGTATAGAGGCTTCTCTTTGTGTTTTTTTTTTTTGATACATGCACAAAGAAGACTTCAGTGTAAGCTAACCTGTATTATTTTCATTTTCAGTGAAAATGTCAGTGAAACTTTCCCCATGGTCTCTGTGTTCTTCCGCTAAGTGCATTCTTTTGCTCGTGACATTCTCTTTAAATTCCTCCCTTTTCAGCTACCATGACTCCAGCACCATTACAAAGTTCTAAATGTAGGAGGAGTATTTCCTACAAAATGTGTCCAGTGATTCAGAAAACAATTTTTTTGTTGTTATGAAAAGAACTTTACAAATGCAAAGACATTTTTTTGATTTCTAATGGCAACAGAAATAGTAGGTCTCTTAGTTGATGACCAATTCTCATCTATAAAGATACCCTCTCGATCTTTTCATTTAGAGCAGAAAATAGATGGCAGTTGTTAAATGTTTAGCCTGCTGTTGGCTTGAACAAAAGAGAAATATGTTGTAAGTCTGATTTTTTTTAAAGGTTATCTGTGTTGAAAGACACATCTATTTTGCTTTGCGAACAATAGAAATAGATGTTGGAGATAAATTGTGGTGTAGTTTGTTACAGCAACATGCTGTATTACTAAAAGCCTGAAAATAGTATAACAAAAACTGTTGAATTGCCCAAAAAAGTGAAGCAAAAAAAATAATGAAATGTAATTCTAGTAAAGAATTAGTGTTGGGTACAGGGCACTTACATCCTTAGGCGTGCAGCTGGATTTTTAATCGCTCAGACACCACGCTCTACTACAGTGGAGTAATGGATATAAATATTGCATTGAATTCAGCTGCAGGATTTTTATGCATGAATACAGAACTAGACGCTTCTCATTCCAGGGATGTGAATACTACGATCATGGAACTCCTGATCATGGTGTACGCTTGTAAAACATCCTGTGCCAAAAGCATTATTGGAGTGATTCCTTACTTCCCATACAGCAAGCAGTGCAAGATGAGAAAAAGGGGCTCCATTGTCTCTAAATTACTGGCTTCAATGATGTGCAAAGCTGGTAAGACTGCAGGTTGTTATGAAATAATCAGGGAAATGGGGGATCCTGCGGGCAGCTTTCAGATCCAAAGAGGTCTGTGCACAAGGTGGGGCTTTGTTTAAAAATAACTGTAAAGTTTTTCGTAAGTTTAAAACACACATAGTAAAGAGCATATAATTAGAGATACTTCTAAATGATGAGTTCATTTAAAAAAAAAGAAAATCTCGCAACATCCATTTTACATTGCATCCTGCTATACTGGCAAGATGAGTCTGCTGCTTTGGGCCATGCTATCCCTCCCTCATAATGCTGTTTTTTTGCCTTTCCAACGCTCTTTAACAGTTGTGCTTTCTCATTTCTAGTCTGTCTGTCTTAGCTGTTGGATGAATGCACTTTGTCCTTTACGTTTGAGTTGATGTGGGAAAATGAGATTATTCATTTTCAGTGGTCAACACGTTTTCTGCTGCTTCCTTTTGCTACTGTCCCTGGGAAGAATGGGCAGTTACAATGAACACTGCGATCTGGTTCTTATTCTGAGAAGAGATGTGGCAATGATTAAAATTTGGGCCCGTTTCTGAGGAGTTCAGAACCCCAGTGTTTGCTGTGTCAGGGTTGTACTATGTGGTGTAGGACCATTTATCTTGTTCATAGTTCCATTTTGTCGTGTGTCAAATGGAGAAGGATCATACCTGCCTCAGTGTGGCACTACTGATTCAATTATGTAGATTCTTCTGAGGTGCTTTTTTAAGACACTGTAGCAATCTAAAAGTGTGATAACCCTTGCTTATTTAGAAGGGACATAGTTAATATGCTACATACTTTCAGTAAGCATAGTATTCTTGTTCTAATGCAGCTTAGAGAGTTTGTTCTAAACAAACTTGTTCAACTTACTAGAGAAATGAACTGTCTGTTGTTATTGCCTGCTTTTCTTGATGTGCTTCTCCATGTGTCTGTTTTTTTTTTTGAAGGACTAACTCATCTTATTACCATGGATTTACATCAGAAGGAAATACAGGGCTTCTTCAATATTCCAGTTGATAACTTGAGAGCATCTCCATTTTTACTACAATACATCCAAGAAGAGGTGAGGAGGGCCTACTATTACAGTGTTTGTTTGTTTTTTTTAATTATCTTTTGTTGTGTCTCAAGGCTTGTGAAACAAATTCCTGTGAAAAGATTGACTCTTCAAACCGAATTTTAAAGGGGGAAGTGTCATGTTGGGGCAGGAAGTGGTGTAGTTGGTTCTTTTTCCTTCATAGACTTGATTTTTCCTTTCATGAAGAGCTGGTATTTTATTGTCCATGTAAGGGTGCTGTTCTGTTGTCTTATACATATTCTCTTTACAAATATATTTAAAAAAAAAAAAAAAAAGAAGCATTTTCCTATTCTAAATATCCTCTTCCTTTGCTGTTTCCAATTTCCTTGCTATTTACAGGATGGAATGCTTGTGTAGGTGTAATTTATATAGCATTATGAAAATATTTTGTAGGTTAACTTGTAAACTATGAGATCCTATCCATCATAATCTGAAAATAAGAACAGATGACTTCTGTTGTGGGGAAATCTCCACCTGTTGTTTGTTCAGCGTGTCTTGACTTGAGGAGCTTAACTTCTGATGTTCTGTGCATCCATTTCTCCATCTTTGAAATGGATATTACTTTTATGAAGTGCTACTGGTAGATTCATGTGTACAAATTGTGCAGTTGATAATTGTAGGTATAAGATGCATATTATGTCAGCCTAATGATAATTTGGAAGAAAGCAAATGTTTAGCTCCTGGTAAGAAGAAAATGTATAGTTCGCTCTTACTTTTGAACCCAGGCCTTTTATTTTATAGAGACATAAATGCCTTCGTTTGCAAAAAGCAAAAACCAAAAAAAAAAACAAAACCAAAAAAACCATGTTTTGCTATGACACTTCTAAAACCTTGTTGGGGAATCAGTTATCATTTGAAAGTATTGTTATAATTTATTTGGTACTACAGTCCATCTAACAAAGAGTAAAGACAATGGAACAAAACACTGGACTCTGGCTTTGCCACAGTCATTCCTCTTGTACACCAGCAAAGAAGTATTGCATATTGTAATCACTACATAAGTTTAAAAAAAAAAAAAAGTGGAAAACCAGATACGTAGAGTCAAGACAAGTTGCGCCTTTGTATGTTACTTGAACCTGTGGACTATGGTAGGTAACAAGGTTGTGTTCCCGGTTTAGCCTTTAAAGTCTTAATGGTTTACAAAATTGTTGCAGCTTTCAGTCTGGTACTCCGGTTGCTTTCTAACAAATGAACGTTGACAGAGCTCTGCTGAAATATGTGTACGGAAGACTTAAAAGATACTTTCAGTTTCTCATTTCTTCATTCCTCTACTTGTTCACGAGATGACTTGCTAAAACTGAAGTTGACTGAACCTGTCTGATCACATGGATTCTATACTGGCAAGTACTTTGACCAGCCAAGTCATATACAGTATCCCTTTGTAAAAGATTCATCCAGTGCTGCTCAGGAAAAATTTAGTATTCATCTCACGTTCATGATGACAGCAGCTTGCTGCATATCCTGCACTGTGAATGCCAAAGCATAAGAAATGTTTCAAGTGGGAGTTGTGATGGGATATATTGAATAGCATGAAATAGAGTCCAGCTTGGTAGCAGTGGAGGTCACTTAAAAAGCATTTAGCTGAAAGTTCAGAGGGTGAGGCCTTGTAGTTGTTCCCTGTCAGAATTTATGTATAGGTGTGAAGGGAATTATTTTGTGTTCTGGGATGAAGTCAGTCCAATCAGTGAAATCCATGTGGTATGAAGATAATTTGGTGGTTTCCCTTTGTATGCTTAGCAAATATTTATAGTTAGTGTCTTCTATCTTTCTTATGTGTACATGTTAATCTTAGAGTGACTTGTTAATCTCGGAGTGACATAGCTCTTTGTTACTAGGAGCTGTTGATGTCTTGTTGTCTCTTGGATGACGTTTCTGGCTTTCTGACTTCATTTCGAACAAATTTGATAATTTGGCAGGGGAAAAATGAAGCAATGATGTCTGAACAAGATCAAAGCTTTTATTATGTCAAATGACAGGCCTTGCCTTGTCCATACCTTCCATCATGTTAATCTTCATAGCTTGTTGTTTAACTAAGCATTTCTAAAGGACAAAACATGCTGAATTCCCAGTATTGTAGGTGGAGTTGGTAGCACTGTGGATTATTAATGTTGCCTGAAATGTCCTCTGAAGAGCTCTCAATTTCAGTTGGTTAGACCCGTGCCAAAATTCAGAACTTAAATAAACATGGGGAAAAAAATTCTTTCAGGTAGAATGCTTTTGGAAATGGGCAATATGGTTTGTGTGTTTGCCACTGAGGTTGTGGATTAACTTACCTTGCTTGTAGTTGGAAAAAAACAAGTATTTATATGTTTTGGAGCTGCTATTTAACATCAGACAGCAAGGTTGTGAACTCCATGTCAGGGTACTGTCCCCACAAATTTGTCAGATGACAACTTTAACAGGTCAATTCTCAGACATTTAGTTAAGAGTCTTCAGGCCTTGGATTCCCCAAGGATTGGATCTGCTCTGTAGGACTTGCTGTTGCAGCTGAGAGTGGCTGTGGACTACTGTTATGGCAGCTGCTGCAAGACCAGACAGGCTCTTTGTATGCTGTGCTCTGGCAGACAGATTGTCCCAGGGCAGCATGGTGAAGGAAAATGCTGAGTTTGCAAGGAAGGGGCTGCAATGGGATATTAAAGTGAGCACAGACTGCTGCTGGAAAGGAGGAGAGAAAGGACTAGAAGTGCAAGCAGTGAGTGCTCAAGAAATTGTGGACAGGGAAAGATGGTTTTGACAAGGAGTCAGCTTTTGAAGGGAAAACAGGAGACTAGGATAAGAAGCTTTGAGAGATGGGGACTAAAATGCTGGCTAAATGAAGAGAGGGTGTCTGGGAGGAAAAGCCAGTCGGAGAATGAGGCAGGGCAGGGGCAGCAAACCTGGGAGCAGGTGGTGCATATGAGACTGACTCATGTACCCATCAGACCTTGAAGTGAAAACCAGACTTCGTGGTCTTGCCACTTTGCTGCTGTCAGCATCTGGAGGAGCATCTTCTCATACTGATCTACATAGAGGGCTTAGACTGTGGCTCCAGGATCAGCGCATGGAATATAGAATTTTTATCCCTCCATATAAGGAGTCAGTATGGTGTGGTGGAGATGCCTTTTTTTTGTGTGTACTTTGAAAAACAACCCCAAACAAGGAAATGGATGAAATGCTGTATTTTCAAGCGATTTAAAGAGTGTTGCGAACATGCACAAGGCAATTTAAGTTGAAGAGTAAACTTTAGTTTTGATGGTTTCCTGTTTTTTTTTAACATTTGCCTGTGTAGCTTATATATTCTTATAAGGCAGTTACTTTTGTGTAATCTGTATATAACATGGTGTTTGTGAAAGGTACAATTTTAAACTAAAATCTGAGTTTGCTTAATAGCTGGATTTACTGAGATGTGAACTTTCAACATGTACCATGGATTCCTGAGGTTGCTTTCTTATGCTAGGTAAAATATCAAATGCTTAAAATTCTTTTGGCAAAATAAAGTTGTCATTCTTACTGAGTTTAAATGTGTGTGAAGATGTGAAGTAGACATTGCTATCTGTTGTTTACTACAGATACCGGACTACAGGAATGCTGTAATTGTGGCCAAATCACCTGCATCCGCAAAGAGGTGGGTAAGATCTGCTCTCTGGTGTTAGAGCAGGAAATCTTTATGATGATTTTGTTCTTAGGGTCAAATGAAGGATAGATATTCAACAGTTAGAAGATGCAGCCTGCAACCCTCTGCCACTTACGCATTGTCAGATACGTAGTTTTTACATCATCACTAAAATCATAATAAATATAAGGAGAGCTAAAAAACCAAACAAAACTGATGTGATAAATCAATACAGTGCTTAGGATAAAGAAGCTATTTAATCATATAATATTCGTGTACATTTACATTATGAATTTCCTACTGTGAATGAAGAGAAATGGCTAGAAGTGGTACGCCATTAATCCAAAGTAATTTCTTAACACACAGCTTAGAACATGGTTGATCAGATCCTAAATACGGATGACTTACCATCTAGCATGGTGGAACAGGATTTGATGGTTGAGACTATTTTACTTGTGAAGTTCTTGTTGGCCAAACAATTGTTCTTAATTCCTGTAGCATTTTGGTTCACTACACGTGGCTCGATACCTAAACTCTTTGGAATTATACTACTATGAGAAGTTGGTAAAGAGCTGGGTGATGATTTAAGAGATACTGCATTTGCTGGTGACAAACTAATAATTTGCTGAAAAGTTATCTAGACTTCCATGCCAAGGAGTCATTCTTTGTAAAAAAAGGTTTTCATTGTTTTATATAATAAACCAGAAATGCTTTACTTTGTAGAAGTATAGTGAGGAGAACAACTTTTGTCATCTTTGTTTCGCTGTAGTACTTTTTATATGATTTCTTATGTTTTGGCCACGCATTTTACATTTGTTTGTCTTTGACTGTTTCATTTATTTAGTGTCAGTATTGTCTTTTGCGTGTAGACAGATATTTGTTGACAACATTTTCGTGCTTGTCACGTAACTGCATATGCCATCAAATAACCTCACATACCTTTAACTGATCAGACAGTTGTACATGTGTAGGAGAGGCGATTTTTGTACGACAGGATCCCAGAGCTATATTCGTTTAACTTCTTCACATATATATGTGAGCATTTCAGAGCAGTCTTTGAGGGAGGTACACTGTATGTGGAAAAGGGTAGTTGAACGCTTCAGCCTAATAAGGGAAAACACTTTCCAGATGAGTGTCTGCTTGTAAAGGAGAACTTCTGCTTGATGGAGTTTCTGAGCTCACTGGAAAATTAATCATGTTACTGTTGTTTTGAAATTTATTCTGTGTGATATTACATTTTAAAATCATTTTTATAGTTTCATTGATATGATTATGCCTTTTAAGTCATAACTGTTAAGATAAATGTTTGGAATCATAATATATCTATATTTAACCTCTTGAAAAAAATATCTTAACTGTATGATAATCACAGGACAGAAGGTTCTTCATTTTTAATTAACTGAGCATCACAGTGAGCAAATTATTCTGTGGACTTTGAGTTGTTTGGATAGTGAAACAAGGCTTAAGTATAGAGGAGATGATTTAGGCCATAGGTCCTAGATACTAAGGTTAGATCAAAGTGTTTCACTCTGGGCGTGCCGGTCTCACTTTGACCAGAAGGAGACTAAATCACTGGTGTAGGCCAGATAACCGAACTCCTGGGTGTGCAAGGGTAAGGTAGGATGAATCTCGCTGCTGCATTTTCGCTTGTTGCTTTCAGCATCTGGGATACAAGCACTATCTGTGAATTTCCCGTTTTTCTGACTCTGCTTTCCACGCTCCTCCAGCTAACCTTAAACTTCTTTACATAAATTTTTAACTATAGTCAAAGAAGTGCTGCATGGTGAAGGAACTTTTTGTAAGTTTGTAGAAATCCAAGTGGTTTAAATTTCGAGAGTGGTTTGTCAGGCAACATGATCGACTGATTTCTGTAGGATGTTTAAGGTTACGTGTCAGAAGGTCGGGGATATTGTCTTATTTAATCCACGTCTTGCTAAAAATAAATAGGTCAACATTTGTTCTCTGTTTTCATTTGAATATTTTTTTCTATTTAATTAAATGTAGGCAATCCAGACATGTAGGCTGTTCTTGGTGACTGTTACATGAGACCAGCTAAAGCATGGGATCTCAAGACTGCTGAAGGCTAGGAAATGTTTTTTTTGACTGTTGGGCAAAACAGAAGGGAATAATCAGGTTTGTGTGACTTTGCAGCATTTGCCCTGTTGCTTGCAAGGCCAGTATGGATACGTTCAAGGTTATTTTGACTCTCACAAGCCTGGTGAAAACAAGATGCTGTGATATAAATGATTTCTTCTGTGTATTTTCCTACAATTTGGGGATCGTTCAATTTTTCCTCTGAAACTTTAGAAATAAAGTGGAAATAGATTAGTGTTGTATGTATGTAAATTATTTTGTTTAATGGGTGTGTGAATCTGTGTATGTATATTTAACCCTTTCTCTGCAGGGCACAGTCATTTGCTGAGCGCTTACGGTTGGGAATTGCTGTAATTCATGGGGAAGCTCAAGATGCTGAGTCTGACATGGTGGATGGTCGACACTCACCACCTACAGCCAAAAACGTAGCTGCTATTCATCCCAGTTTGGAGATACCCAGTAAGTAAGTTTGCGTGTGAAAGTGTTCATTTGTTTTTTGTGGTTTTGGGGGACAAGGGTGACAGTGATGGACCATCAAAAAGGAGCGATTCTTTATAAGGAGATGAAGGGGGAAAAAGATTACTATTTGATGCTTTTTGTCCGTGGTTTTAGTGCTAGGTCATACATGAGATCTGTACCCTGTGTGGGAACGGCTGTGCCACGATGGCTAGAAGAGCCCCTGGCAGAAAGGCAGCGCTCTTTTGCCAGTTGGTTTTAATGTTTGAATTTTGTTCTGGGACACAGAGGTAATGAGCTGAGCTGGGCTTGTGTGTAGCTGGGTCAATGTCATGAGCATTGACAGAGGAACCTTGCTGAATGTGGGTGTGACCTGTAGCTGCACCAGCAAAGCTTCATTGCATAAAAACCTAGCTTGGATCTTAGCAGGGTGGTTGAACTGGCTGTGTCTGCAAGCCACTCTATGCATGTACTTAATACTTTTGACTAAGATTGAAAAAAGTCATTTATGTATTAAAATCTTGTTGCTTTTCCCAGTAACACTGTAGTAGTTGGAGTAGTTGTCACTTCATGTCTCTCTAAAAGAGTGGTGACCCATGCAAAGCAGAAATTTCCACACTTGAAGTAAATTGTATAAACCTTCTTTCTTTCTCTTTTCTACCTCTCTAAAAAAAATTGCCATTAATCAGTGCTGATTCCCAAGGAAAAACCACCCATCACAGTTGTTGGAGATGTAGGAGGAAGAATAGCTATCATCGTGGTAAGTAAGATGCCATAGCTTTTGATAGATTATTCTAAATATGTTAAAGTTGCAGAAATCAGGTACATTTTTGCTGTATCACTAAGTAATCTTTGAGTGATGGTGGGCTTTTGATACTGCGCTTTTTATATCATGAGGCAGTATTCTGCACATTTACTGAAGCTGATTGTGTGGACTCTGAAGTGATCCATGCTAAGAAACAGCATTTGGACCTTGATTCTGTTGAATAGGCCAGATAAAATTTAAGCGCTTAGCCGAAGGTGAGGATTTTCAGGTTGTGCTTATACATCAGATGATGGGAAAACCACTATGTGTGTTTCTGTTTTGTGAGGTTAGAGATGCGGGTGGAGCAGAGATGATGGAGTCTTATAGTTTCTCTATAGCAGAGTGTAATCTCTGGGCTTTCAATGGAGAACGTCAATTTCATGTTAATTTGGTGTTTGAATGAATGTTGGTTGTCTTGTTTTTTCCCCTCTTTCCTTCATGAAGCAGTCCCTCTGCCTCTTGATGTTACAGTAGTTTTGGATGCTCTGCTTTTCCACTCTTTAATCTAGCTCAGGTGTCTGAAAAACAGCATCAATAAAAACGTTCATTTTGCATTGGATGTAAACTGTTCTATTTGAAAAAGATTAAATGTCATTCGGGGTGCACTACGTTGATCTGAGAACATATTAAATCTTCACTGACTCAATAACGTCATCTTCTTTTGACAGGATGACATTATAGATGACGTTGACAGCTTTCTCGCTGCAGCAGAGACCCTCAAGGAAAGGGGGGCTTACAAGATCTTTGTAATGGCCACACATGGCCTGCTATCTTCAGATGCTCCCAGGCTGATAGAGGAATCTGCAATTGATGAAGTAAGCATGAATTCTGAACTTCTAAACAGATGATTTATTTTATTTACTTATTTTTTAAGTGAGCCGTTTTCTCCTGACTTGATTATTAAAACGTACTGGCATTAGGAATTTAGCTGGGAGGTTCCTGGGTTTAGGCTTTCTTACTCTTGAATTGTATGCTAGAATATTACCATCTATGCATCCTTAACCTATAGCAGTAGAAAACTAGGGAGAGCAGAGAGAGAGACTGCTGGTATTAGCAGATTTTTCCTTCAGCGTGGGGGATATTTTTGTACCTTCCTTTGAACTTAGGTGCCAGAATGAAAGGAAGGAAGGATATTGCCATTAGTATCCATGGATACGTGGAATCCTGTAGCAATGCATACCTCCTCCTAAGATTTTGATCCTGACGGTAATGTAAAATCTTGTTCTTTTGTCAGCAAGGGTGGCTTCATGGGATCTGGAGGACAGGCATTCCCTTTTGCAGTTCTGCTATGGAAGGTGGAAAGCATAATGGAGCTGTATGTCTTTCTGATCATTTTTTCTTTCTGTAGGTGGTTGTTACAAACACAATTCCACATGAAATACAAAAGCTACAGTGCCCTAAAATCAAGACTGTGGATATCAGCATGATCCTCTCAGAAGCCATTCGCAGGATCCATAATGGGGAGTCCATGTCGTACCTTTTCAGAAATATAGGACTGGATGATTAATGCTTTTTATTCTAAAGAAACACCCCGGGCCAAACTGGAAGCGAACAGATAATGAGCTGTGAAGCATCATGCTTATCTTAATATTTCTATTGAGCCACTTTTTGTTTTCTCTTGGTTTAAGTATCAAGGTAGAACGGTTTTTAAGAGCTATTTTTTCTTTGCAGGTTTTTTTCTTTTTTTGGGGGGGGTGGGGAGGGATGGGTAAACATTTTACAAAAAACTGTTCTAGTTGCTTTTAGGTTAGTTGCACTATATACATAGTGGGGGAAAAAAAAAACACAAAACACTTGAGGCAAGAATTTGGCTTCTAAATTAAGCATTCCTTTTCCAAAGCTGCTTGCTACAAGTGCTTTAAAAGATAATAAGATGAAGTGACTGTATAATATTTGCATTTTAAAAGCCAAAAAGGTTGTACTGTTGTATGCAGTTAAGTGATTTTGTAGGAGTGCTTTTATAGAAAAGCATATGAAATATGCACCTGTATTTATTTTCTGCGACAAAGAATAAAATTTGTTTTGTGTGTGCTTTCTAAAAATGTTTATATAATAGTTTCTTGTCTTCTAAAGTGTCCCTCCTTAAAACTGATTTGCAGATACTATGATATTGAAAGAAATCAAGAGGTGAATTGATCCTTTTATGCTAATGTGTTACTTGGGAATGTAAACACGATTCAGGCTTCTTGGCAGTAAGGAAGATAACATCTGTTTTGCTTGTTGCTTTGCTGAAACACCTGCAGACAAGGAGAGGCTGCGTTTCCGTAATACTGATACTCAGTGTTGCATTTCAACCTTTCTTTCTGCTGCGCAGTCTTGTAAAATGCAAGATACGCAACCTTTCACCATCCGATTTCTGGTGGCTATCGCAAATGTGTTAATTAGATTCGTTGTGATTCAGCAGGTACAGTACACTTGCAGTGTGCTGCTTTCCTTCAGGCTGTGTGGAAGGAAACTAAACCGATGGCTGGATATCAAGGGACAGCAGGGACTTGGGAGAACTTGGGAATATTGTGGGGGGCAAGGTATGGAATTGGGGGGGAGTATCATGAGAATATATGAAGCCTAGTTTTATGGCCCTGTCATTTCTGCTTGTGGAAGTACTTGTTTACCTCAAGGATGGAGCTGCTCTGGGGATGGTTTGTGGGGTTTGGTTAGCAGGGAGAGGTGGTGGCAGCTCCGTGAGGATGGAATATCTAAAGGCTCCAGCTGATAAAATGGCTCATCACAGGTAAACTGGTTTTCCAGAGGTTTGTACCCTGGCCTGAATTTATGGATGTGCTTAAAAATACAGCCATAATGCGGAGTTTAACTTGTTAGGTTTGTTGTTGGCCCAGCAGCTGGCACAACGGAGGCCTGGACTGTGACTGGAAGTCCTATGTGTTGCTAAAACATCTGCAGTACTTGGTGTTCTTGGTACATTGAGCAAGTGAGATGAAGATTTTACTTAAGCAACTGTTCATTTCTGTCCATATAATGCTGTTTTCATTCTTTATTCTGTGAGCTTATTTTTCATAAGTGTTCTGTGTGATTTTTTTGCAGTCCTGTCCAGAGAGGTACGTTCTGTTTCTCTGAAATGTCAAAATGCAAGGCTTCACCTGGTTGTACTTTAGTGATAATAGGTTATTAAACAGTTCAGCGGTGTTACTAGATACACCAAGCTGAATTATTAACACTTGTGTGTACTTGGAATGTGTTAATGCAGGTTAAAGTCCGATTGGCAGTGAGGGAGAGCTTTAGTCCTTCTCACAAGTGTGCAGACCGACTTCTGGGTCCATCAGTGGCAGTTTCAGAGAGGAGAAATACGCCGATCCATTTCAGTGATGTGCATGTTAATTGGTGTGTATTTTCGTGGTGAATCCTTGTGATACATGGTTGGAAGGTGTACTGCCACTTAGAGTTGGTGAGCGAGCCAAGCGCCCCATGCAGAAAGCACAGCAAACATGAAACTCAAACCTCGTTTCTTGCTGCTTGTTTCAAGTTGGCTTTTGGAGGACAAGCTTCATCCCCATGAGCGTTTCTGCTGGTCGCCCCTCGCTGGCTTGCTGAGGCTGCAGCCAGGACGTTCACGTAACTCCTGTGCTTGATTTAACACGTAACCCCCCGGCCTGGGCTGATCTAGTGCAGTGCAATTGTTGTATTGATCAGGACTAAAAAATTTGGAAGCGATCGTGGTCATAGGAGAGGATTGCTGGACCTTTGGCTTTCCTAATGGGGTGGTTGGAAGGGAGCAAAGCGCATGTGGCTTCACTCATTTTTTATGCGCTCTTTTAATGCACTCTAGCACGGTACTGCAGAGTTACCCAATCTCTATGTGCTTTTCTTAGAAGCAAAAATGTCAGATCACCAGAAGCGTCAGCTTTTCTTAGAGGTGTTGCTCTGGGATCCTTCAAGTGTAAAGAACACATGAAAAAAAACTGCTTAATTCAGCAATTTCTACAGTACTTAGCTAGTCAGATGATGCAAATTCTTTCCAGGTTGGTAGTATCTGCAAGAAAAACATTGGGGATTGGTTTGCAGCTTATGGAAGACAGTGTTAACAAGAATTTATGCTAAGATTATTAGTAAAACTGCAAACAATTTCTACTAAAAAATCATAAAATGTATAGCATTTGTCCTAAAATTAATATTGTGTAAGTACAGGACAAAATGCCTGAACTGATTCTCAAACTTTTTTTTTTTGCTTGCTTTACTAACAAAGCACAAGCTATGTGGTCCCTGTGTGCCTGCTGGAACTTTTGATCAGTCTTAACCATGAAAAGCGAAACAGCTGCTAAGACTTGAAATTCGTACAGGTTTCATGAAAGTAGCTGGCTGGAGGAAAAAAAGCCTCGATAGTTTCCTGTCCAGCAATGTCTAGATATCAAGCACTTCTGCAAAAGCGCTGCTGAAGGCCCGTGCCCTGAGAAGCTGCATCAGAGAAATGCATTAAATGCCCGTTGTAGGAGCAGCCTGCAGCTTCTGCAAGATCAGTGCAGAAGCGGCAAAAAAAAAAAAAAAAAAAAAATAGNCATAGGTTGTTTGCGAGACACTGGAACCGAGAGGTGCTCCTCTGGGCCATGCTTCTGTCCGTGTGTCAGCAGGAAGGGCGGTGGGGAAACCGGGTGGTTGAGGAGCGCTGCCTGGGAGTCTGGGCTCCCTCTGGGGTTGCTCCTCTTCCACCGGGACGGTTCCTTCGAACGGGCACACGGAGGGGCGGAGGGCTACGGGCTGCTGCGGTGCGAGCCCGCAGTCGAGGTGGGCTGAGGCGCTGGGGAGCATCGCCGCACAGGGGCTTCTGGAGTGCCGGTGGGAGGCACGGCTGCTGCGCTGGCTGTGAACGTGCTAGCGGCCCCACGGCTGCCTGGTGCGCCCGTCCTGACGCTGCAGCTCTCCGCAGCCGCTGTTAGCAGCAAGGGGAGGGCGGCAGCAGCCAGCTTGCACTCGCGAGGGCCGGCCTGCCCTCGCAAACCCCTTTGGAAGCACAGCTCCTAGTGCTGCTTTGATTAATGATAAATTCCCTCAAGCAGCTAACGAGTTACTGATTCAGTGATCGTCTGTGTGAGGCTTTTGCCAAGGATGAAGAAGGGAGCAGAGGAATGATGGAGGGCAATTCCACTGCCGGATCCTTCACCCCCTTGCAGCAGTTCAGCGTTGCTGATCTTGTTGTCATAGTGGTTTATTTTTCCTTAAACATTGCAGTGGGAATATGGGTAAGAGCGTTTTCTTGTTCAGTTTCTGCTTTCCTCTTTAACCATTTGAAATACGAATACTCTCTTTTTTTAAGGGCTTGCTTTTCTGTGTGGCATATTTTGAAAGCCTCTATTATTTTCGAGTTGTAGTTTGCATTTGTTGTGTATTTTGCGTATTGTGCTGCATTTGCTCTTTTCTGTTGTGTGAAACCTCCACTCCTTTCATCCCATATGGAGAGAGTCCCACTGCCTTAGAATGAAGTGGAATTAACCACGGCACAAACCTCTCCCCTGGCCTCCGGTCTGCTGCCTGTAAGCAGATCTGCCGCTTGTCTATTAGAGGGTGTTGAGACAAATGCACTGCTTAACACAAAAAGCCCTTAGCAACCTGCAATTTGAGACAAAGGCTCTCTAAAGCCACGTATTCTGCCTTGCAGAAAAATCATAGCCAAGGCTGGGCCCTACACGCCAACCTGTCTGCTCGGGACGGAGGCAGGACGGGCGCATCCTCCCTGCTGCCCTCTCTGGGGGTGCCTCCTTTGCAATTCATGGCTCCAGGTATTTGGGGTGCAGCTGCCATTTTGTGTAATTACGCTTGAGTTGCAGAGCTCCCATTAATTATCCAGTCTCCTGTCTCTTGGCTTCTTGTCTGGCAGACTTGGTTCTTGGTTTCTTGGTGTCTTGTCTGGGTTTGCAGGGAAAGAGCTTCTGTGCTGATCTTTTCTCCTCCCAGTCTTCATGCAGGGTGAACAGGAACACCGTCAGTGGCTATTTCCTTGCTGGCAGAGACATGGCATGGTGGCCAGTAAGTAGAGAGCTCTGCGTGTCTTGTGATGCCCTGGGCAGCAGGGATGCCCGGCACCATTCCCCTTCCCACCAAATTCCCCCTTCTGTGCCCCTTTCTCCACTGCCTGCCCACGCTTTCCCCCATCCCTTACGCCTCCTGCTGCTGGGCTCCGGGTCCCTTGCTGACCAGGATTCGTGTCTTCTGATCTCTGTTTCGCTTCTCATTGCACGAAGGACGCTGGAGCCCACCCAGCTTGTTTTCTTCTGGTGGGTCTCCTTGTAGGCTGCTCTGAACTTGGGGAGGGGTTGCTGGGGTCACAAACCTCTCTCCACAGCCCTGTGTGCTCTGGTGGCTCCAACACAGACGTGGCTGTCTCAAGTTTGTTTCCTCCTGTTGTTTCAGTGCGTTCTTGACAAACTGGTTGTAGGTCCTTCCCACATCTCTGGCTGGTGGCTTGTGCAAGGCCACCTCTGGGCAGGGTGTGTTGCCACTGCAGCAATGCATGGCTCCTCCTCATCCTCCCGAAGACAAGAAATTCCACCCAAACCCATCAGAGGGTGTCAAGATGAGCTGAACACAAGGGGCCGCTGGTCGCTGGGGCCCACGAGTACCTCCCTTGGAGTCTGTTAAGGGTTCTTCTCGCACAATGTGTCTATGTCCCCGTGTCTGCATGCACCAGCAGCACCTCCTGTTCTCATCCACAGATCGGAGCTTCTCTCTTTGCCAGCAGTGAAGGCTCAGGGCTCTTTATCGGACTGGCTGGGACTGGTGCTGCCGGGGGAATTGCTGTCACCGGCTTTGAGTGGAACGTAAGAAATGTGTTACCTAGAAAATGAATTTCTTGAGCCATGTGGCAGCAGGTGGCTGATTTCACAGCAGCTTCACGCAGCGTCTCTGAAGGCTTGGGAGGAATCACGCAGGGGATAACTAAGCGACCCTGCTAATTTGGCTTCTCTGTGTCGTGTCCAGCACACATACAATGAGCTTGGAGTCAACTCAAGCCCTTGTGCAGAGGGAGAAGGATGTTTCAGAGCAGAGCTTCCTGCTCCAGCCGCTGCCTGACCCTGATGGGGACATGGCTGGATAGGTCACCAGTTCACCGTTTTCCCATGAGTCACTTCCAAAGTCCTTGGGTTCCACAGCAAAAATAGGGCATTTGGCTTGCTTGGTTCTCGGGGAGTTAGCGGGCTGCTTCTGGTCAGGAGCTGAGAGGAGCAGGCTCCTGCTGGCAGGGGTGCTGGGAAGTCTCCGCCGCGGCCTTAAGCACCTGCACGTGCCGTTTGAGGTCATTTGGAGAAATAAACGTGCATTGGAGGGGAGCTGGCCCGGGTCAGGCGCGGTGGATGGGGTCTAGCATTGTAATTAACGCCGAGCTGCAGCGGGCTCAGCGATGCTCCTGCCTATGCTGCGCGCTTCCTTCCCGACAGGCGACGTACGCTCTGCTGGCGCTGGCCTGGGTCTTCGTTCCGGTCTACGTCTCGGCTGGGGTACGTAGGGCTGTCCTGCGCCTGCCCTGCTGCGAGGAGCGGTGCCACCACCGTCCTCCCAGAGCCCCGTGCTGGGAATGCTGCCGTGTGTCCACCTTCCCCGGCACTGCCCGCTGGGGACGGGGCCAGGACGGGGCAGGACCGCTCCCTTCCCCTCTCGCAGATTGTCACGATGCCCGAGTACCTCCAGCGAAGGTTTGGAGGTGAGAGGATCAGGATGTACCTCTCTGGCCTGTCGCTCCTGCTCTCCATCTTCACCAAAATCTCCGTAAGTACCCCCGCTCGGCCCTGTGACAGATCCATAAGGAATTTCCACCAAGCAAAAGGTTAGTTCTGCGCTCAGACCTCGTGTAGCTGAGTTGGTGGAGAGCAGCTGCTGCAGGAGGGGGAATTCATGGGAAGATGCTGTCTGCAGCTCCCTGTGCATGTGTGTGGGCAGCTCCAGCAGCGATGCTCGTGTTGCGGTGGCCCCAACAGATCCGTGGCTGGATTGCCAGGATTCCCAAAACTCACAGGCACGTGCCTTGCAGCAGAGAGGCTGTGGACGAGAGGCACTCAGAGGCTGTGTGATTTTTTCCGTGCTCCTGCAGCGATGCTTGCCAGCAGCTTGGAGGGGCCGGCAGAGTGGGCTGAGCCGGGAGTGCATCCGTTACTTTAGGGCACGCAGGTGTTCAGAGAAAAAGAGGCCTTGTTGCACCTATCGGATGGACCGAGCATGTATGGAAAGTGCCTGATTCCCAGGGACTCTTCCACAGGAATGTTTTCACCCCATTTGGGCCTCATTCACAGTTCCCCGTGTGTGGCATCAGCTCCCCTCCTCCCCTTGCTGCCCCCTTGGTATCCGTGGGAAGAGTTTACCCCAGGAAAAGGTGGCCGAGGCGCCTGTGACACCAGGCTTGGAGCAAGCGGGAGAGAGCAGGGCGCAGACAGCCCTGGGGGCTGGAGGCACATCAGGAGCGAACAACTCAGGATCCGGAGGAGAAAACCTGCTGGAGGGAGCAACCCTGCACCGCCCAGAGCAGGCGAATCCGACCCTGGACCTGCTGGGGCTTGTGCAGGGGGATGGCTGTAAAAGCGTGCTGTTTGCGTGGGGATGGCTGGAGGAAAAAACAAAACAAAAACAAACAAACAAAACAACAACAACAAAAAAGAAAGAAAACCCGTAAAACAAAAAAACCACCCACCTTGCTTTTTGCATGGGGATAGTCACAGGAAAAAATAACAAAACTGCTTTTTACATGGGGATGGCTGCAGAAAAAAAGTGCTTTTTGCATAGGTGTGGCTACAAAGAAAAAAAAAAAGTGCCTTTGCATGTGTCTGGCTGGAAGCAGCGGCTGTCTGCAGGAAGCAGGGCTGTGTGGGAGCGTGGCTCCCCACGCAGCGGCGCTCGGTGCCCGCTGCTCCGGGGCTGCACACCGCAGCCTGGCCGGCAGCACCGCTGCTGCCTCCGCTTGGCAGCCTGCGGGGGCCCGGGGTCTCCCTTTGAGCGAGGGGGAGGACGGAGCAAGCCGGGAGCGACGCTCGCTGTGCTCACATGCATCTCGCATCTAGTGCATCGCGCGTGTGTCCCGCGTGTGGTGCGCAGGGAGTGGCTGCACCCGCCGTGGACAGAGCCCAGAGCTGGCGGCACTACGTGACGCGGTGCCCCTGGCTTCAGCAGACCTGCGTCTCCTACCGTGAGCTGCTCTGCCCCTGGGCATGGCGCTGCGCTGTGCTTCCAAGGCAGGCTGATCTTGGTTTTAAAAGGCAGGTTGCAGGGGAGGGAGCGGCCCTTGCCCTGTTCCTGCTGGCGCGGGGCTTTGAGCACGGCCAGAACCTGCAGAAGCGGTGCTGGTGAGTCTCTTGATGCAGCTGTCGCCTGTATTTCCCCCCAAAACCAGGTCCCACCGTGCCAGAGGGCATTCTTCCCAGAAAGCTGTTATTCTTCATACTCTTACCACTTCTGCTGTTGGAAATCTGATGGCATTCCTCCTGCCATCAGGAGCGGCTGTGCAGTGCACCAAAGCCCGTCTCCCTGCGTCCCCTGCTGCTCTCAGCCGGGCAGAGGTGCTCTCGCCCGCCCGTCCCCAGCCGGGGGCCGGGGCTTTGTGTCCTTATGGAGCTGCCCAGGCTTGGCTGCTGCTCCCTACGTGTGACGGGTGGCAGCTCCCGGAGCAACCATCCCGTTCACAGGTTTGGGCAACGACGTGTTGATTATTCCTTGGTTGTCCTAATGCCCAGGACCTTGTTGTCACTTATTCCCCCCATGTGCTGCTCAGGAGAGGTCTCTTCCCTGCTCCCAGGGAGACCAGGGAGGAGGTCGAGGGAGATGCCGGAGCACCTGAGTGCTGCTGGTCCCTGGGATCCAAGTGAATCCCTGCTGGTGTTTACAAGGAGAGGTTGGAAGCTGGGGTAGGATTTCTGGTGCGGTTGTTTGCTCTCCAATCTGAATTTAAAGAAGGAAATCCTCAGTAATTAGAGGGCTGCTTGGCCTTGAGTCTCTCTCCAGATTATCACAGATGACCTCTCTTCTCTTACCTCGTGCTACCACGCCACGAGGACACACTTGGCCCACACGGTTCCCGGTCTCGCAGACCTCCGTGGCTCTGCCCAGAAGGGATGGACATCCTACAGGTTCCTTCATGGCTTGGAGACTGGTGGGGAGCGCTGCAGTGCGGCCCCTTGCTTAAAGCCACATGAACCTGCAGACGGACTTCGCGTGGTGCCTGCACGGATGGCAGCCTCAGCGGCTCTCCTGGCCTTTCTCAGCGCTGCTTTGTGCGTGGAGCCGGGCTGACGCTCCCAGACGGCTCTGCCTGTGCTTTTTCTCAGCCTGTGCTGCGCTTTCTTTGGACTGCTGAGTTGTCTGTGATCTCTGAGTCACACGGGATCCAACAGAAGAGGAATCAGCCGAATAAGAGGATTACCCCGGCATCTAGCTCCATTCACGGTGAACCCGCACAAGTAACGGCCGCTTCCGGCAGCGCGGCGGCGGCGGGATGCGCCTCTGCGGGTACGCGGGGCGTTGCTGCGCGTGACCGGACTGGCCCGAAGTCCCCTCCCTGGGGAACGTGGGAGGAAAGTGCGAAACTGGGGGCAGTGGGTCAGCGCTGTCACCTGGCAGGGACTTCCCCTGGTCCCCCCTGGGGCTGCCTCAAAGCCCAGGGCTAGCCTGGCTTTGCCTGCCGCCTTTCCCTGTGGTGCTGCTTTTACTCGTGGGTCTCCACTCCCCCTTCTTCTCAGCGTCACTGCTGTTCCCGTGGCTCTTCAGTGGGCAGGGGACTCGGCCGCCTCTCCTCTGCGGGAATTTGCTGTTCACTGGTCCCCAACCCTCAACGTTTTGTGGCAGCTCACGGCAGGGAGCAGCAGGGCAGCCCAAAGCCCTGCTGAGAGATTGCGTCCCCCCTAGCTAGGAATACGGGAGGGTTTGCACAAGCGTCCTAGTGTTGGTGGAGAGCCTCTGGAGACTCTTCTGTAGCCTGGCTAACTTGTTCTGCCCGGGTTTTGGCTTTGCCAGCCGTTAAATCCAAGCCGTCTCTAAAGCCAGCTGTCATTGGGGAGGCATTAATGGTGTTGGGTAAGAACGAGTTTCCAGTGAGGTCACCGGTGGAGGCAGGGATCTCGCTGGATTAGGAGGCCTGACTTCAAAGGCTTCTGCTCTCCTTTTACAGTTGAAAGGACTTGTTTTACGAATAGGTCATGCCTGGATTTAATTAGCTTGTTTTTGTGTTTGAGATGTCTTATTAACCACTCAGTCACATGCACTTTTATTTTTTTCCCACCATAACACAATTACGAGGAAGGGAGGTGGAGATACCTCTGCTTCCTCATAGCAAAGGCTTACACTCATTTGCAGACGACTGCAAAAATGCTTAAGCATTGAGAAAGCCAGGAGAAGCGGTTATGAAATGTCTTCTCCAGGGCTGAGCCTTCGCAGCTGGGCTCTGGGGAAGGGCTACAGGAGAAGCGGGCAGGCGGGGGCTGGCTTTCGGGGGGTGCTGTGAGGACCGGTGATGCATCCCTCGAGGAGCTGGGAGCTCCAGAAGACACCAGGGATGCTGGCCCGGCACTGCGCTGCGGAGCCTCAAAAAGCTTTGGGTTCCTGCTGCTTGTTGAGTTGAGAGGAGGTGGCTGAGGGCCCCTGGCCGGGCCGTTTGTGCCTTGTAGCTGAAGCTTGCAGCGCAGCGATGGCTTAGTTGTTGTCTTGCAGGGCTGCTTGGTGGCGTCTGTGGTATCAAGCTGGGGTTGGATCACATTTGTGGTGGAAAGGCACCTATTGAAGAGGAGCTGCTGGTGGAGCGTTTGGCACGGTTGCTGCTGAGTTGGTTCCTCCTCAGCAGGACCTTACGGGGCGAATTGCCTCTCGGTGCTGACGAAGGCTCTCCTGGAGACGTGGCCAGGCTCAAGTGCAGCTGAGGACATGTGGTATCGTCTCCCTTGGGATGCTAGGCATGACTGTGGCGGAAAGTCTGGTGCTGACGTCATGGCACAGTCCCTGAATTAGGGTCCTCACGTTCATGGTGTGAGTGCTTTTCTGATTGGTTTCATTTGTGATTCAGTCAACGTCACGCCTAACCGCCTGGGCTCACCGCTAGGGGAAGGGCTTTCGTACTGTGCTGAAGCTGGACGTGTGCTTACCTCCTGCGTTTCCTGGCTGATGGAGCCCTGCTAGGAGGCACGTGCCTCAGTTCTTCCACCTCGTGGTCCCTCTCCACCCCATGGTGTTGCTTCATGTCTTCCGAAAGGAGAGGTTTGCCACCGTGCATGGAGATGTGTAGGGCTGTGGCCTGGGCTGTGCGTTCCAGAGGGCCGGAGGCAGCCAAGCGTGTCCCTGTCCCCCCGAGCCATGCTGGGGATGCAGGTGGTCCTCAGCTCCCGTGGGCAACGTGTGGGAGCAGCTGGGAGCGGGCAGGGCTGGGGAAGGAGCTGCCACGCTGATTCTGAGCGACTGCTCCCGCATGGTGGGGCAGGAAAGCCCTGCTGCTTGGGGGTGGTTCTGGGGAGGTGCGTGAAGGCAGATGTCAAACGGGAGCTGATGTGTTGGCCGTGGGAAGCTGTCACGGCTCCGGGTGAGGGTGGAGTGGCTGCAGCATGCATTTAGCTCATCTTGCCTCTTCCTGCCCCGTTTCCTCCTCCAAACGAGGTTTTTGCGACAATATCCCGGCCCGGTGCTGGGGACCGCTGGATCTCGGTTGCGGGTGGAGGCGCGGTGGTGGCTCGGGGTCCTTCCCTCCCGCAGCAGCACTGGGGGACGTGATGTGGGCACAGGAGATGCTGTGGCTGGCGGTTTGTTGGGCACTGTCAGTTTGTCCTTCCTTGGCTGAGCAGAAGCCCCGAGCCTCTCCCAGGGGCTTTGCAAGGGGAGCTGCAAAGCGGAGGGAAAGCGCAGGAGCGCGTCCCTCGCCGCAGCCCTGCGGCAGCACCCGTCGACGTGTTGGAGGATGCCTTCTCCCTGGTCCGTGCTGGGGTTGCAGGACCCCTGGGCTCAGGTCCTGCTTGATGCTACTCGCTCGAGGCCAAAAGCAACTTCTGCCATTGCCTGTGCTTCGGTTTTCCAAGCTGCAAAACCAGGAGGAGATGTTTTCCCAGAGGTGCTCAGCAAAGAGGTGGCTTAGGGTCGGGGCAAGGCTCGGGAAGGGCAGTCCCGGGGTTCTTGCTCTCCTTGCTGGGGCTGCCCGAGTGTGCTGCCCACCAAGGAGCAGCTACAGGGGTGGAGACCTCGCGGCAGGGCCAGGGAACAGGGCAGCCCCTCCAGCGCCCACCTGAGCACCGCTGATGGGCTCGAGCCACGTGGCACAGAGCTGCCCCAGGGCACGCTGGGCTGGAGGGGGTGGCTAGGGAGCACCCAAGGGTGCTGGGTGTCAGGAGGGTTGCAACCCCTGAGGTGGCACCAGGTGCCCCATCTCCAGGATGCCCCTTCTCTCTGCAGGAAGCATGGTGAGATGCCACCTGGGGAGCGGGGCATTGCCACCAGCGGAGGGAACTGGAGGTACTCAGGGCAGCGAGGAGATAGCTCAGGTCGGGGCCTAATTCTGCAACGGGCTGAGCATCGCCGGCTCCCTGCTTTCTTCCCAAAGGCTGTGGCAGCACTGACGCCCTGAGGCATCGCGTTGCTGACCCTTGTGTCCTGCTGTCTGCACCCAGCTGGGCCCGGTTGCAAATGACCGCTGGAGCTGCCTGCTGGGGCAGCAGGGGCCACACCGATGGCACCCGTGACAGCCGCTGGTCCTTGTCCCCACGCAGACCGACCTGTACTCGGGGGCCCTGTTCGTGCAAGTCTGCCTGGGCTGGAATCTCTACCTCTCCACCGTCCTGATGCTGGTGGTCACGGGGCTCTACACCATCGCAGGTAGGTTGCTCGGTGTCTCCTGCCCTCTGTCTGTCTTCTTCTGTTGAACCACGCCTCTTGCACTCCTGTTTTATTCTTATTTATTCTTATTTTCTTTTGTTCCTTGGGGATTTGTACTGCTTTAAACTCAGATCATGGAGTTCCAGTTCCCTGTCCTACCCAGCTGGTGTTTGTGCATCCTTCCTGAGCGCCAGCTCGGGCAATGACTCAACGCGTGAGCTCTCCTTTGTCATCACAGCTTTTCTTTTGTAATAACTCGCTCCTCCTCCGTCTCATAGCTAAATGCCTTCTTGTGTGTACACCTATTTGTAATCAGCTGTAATCAGGGCTTCTCCTATTACAAGACCATTACTACAGCATCTAAAATCTAAGAGCCCTTCACCTAACTCATTTCCCTCCCACTTGCCCTGCCTGCAATGCAACTTGCTGCCATTCCTCTGCCAAGCTGTCAGCAATAGTTCCTGCGCATGTCTCCCTGTGGCGGGACCAGCTATTTTTGTGCAGGACCAATTGATACCTTTCTTTTGTGATTTGGGGGCAATGACAGTTTGGAGATGGAGATGGAAATTGTGAATTCCTGGCTTGCAGTCCCACTCTTGGACTGTGGGACCGTTATCCCTGCCAGGCTATTATTTCAGTTTTTATTTCAACTGGGACATTCCCTTCCCTGGTAGCTCCAGAGGAGACGCCTGGCAGTAAATTCTCCCTCAGTATCTTGTCCTAGCCATCAAAATGGGAAACAGTGTAATTATATCCGAAACATGGCGGATTTTGCAAGACTCTGGTTTTAAGCAAATCCCATCTCTGCTTTTTCCTGCCCACAAGGCTTGTTGTGCAGCAAGGCATTTTGGTGTGAGCCCAGGCAGAGGGTGTGCTTGCTGCGTCACCCCGATCCCAAGAACAACCCTGCGGATCCCAGGCATGGCTGGGCAGGGCACAGCCCTGAGCTGCCTGGATGTGGATGAATCAGTGACTTGGGTTGAAACGGGTTCAGTTTTTGACCCATTTCCTGTAGGTCCGCTACTTCTTTACGCATTTGTTCGTCTGCTGATTAATTGCTTTCTGGCTAGGTGAACGAGTCCTGGATTTGCAATGGGTACCGATGGGGAGCTTGAGACGGGAAGGGAGAAATACTGCGGGCTGGGTGGCGAAGGGGGACTCCGCTAGGCATCACGTGCTGGAAAAATTAAAAATCAAGGATCAGGAGGGAGAACCGAGGGGCATGCCAAAGGCGCGGTGCTACAGAGAGGTGGGATGGGCGATGAGGTGTGTGGTCTGCTGCTGGAGCACCCAAAGGACCAGGGACTGGGGCTGTCCTGTGTCCTCCCGGCTGTGCGGTGACGTGGGGCCGTGTCCCCCTCGCCGCCCTCCCCTGCCCCCCATGGGACCACAGCCCCCATCACGACGGTGCTCGTAGGACCACGCCAGCGTGGGCGGCTTTATTGGGGCTGCACGACTGAGCCGAGCCCGAGGGTGCTCACGAGGCCGTGCCTTGCTCCTTGCAGGGGGGCTGGCGGCCGTCATCTACACTGACGCGCTGCAGACGCTCGTCATGGTCCTCGGAGCCATCGCGCTGGCGGTGAGAGGTAAGAGCTGGGAGCAGCACCGACGTGCCTTCTGGGGGGACCGTCTCTCCCTGCTTGGGCAGTCTCAGAAATAAAAAGGCTATCTGGGCAGTTCGGTGGCCAAGACAGTAGCAGTCACCTAAAGAAAGTCTGTGGTCTACCTGTGTCCCCCCTGCTGCTGAACTCCCCCTCTGTGCCATTCCCTATGGGTGCAGCATCCTGCTGGTCTTCCACGTGGGCTTTCTCCAGCACCGGTGACCTCCCGGCGGTCATTGGGTTCACGCCCTCCGAGAGCTTGTTTGAGTGTGTGGCAGCAAAGCAGCATTTCAAGTCTTCCTCCAGGAAACTTGCAGCCGTGCCGCTGTGGGATCCACAGCGAGGGGCAGGAGGCAGCGCGGGGCCGCGGCAGCGTGGGGACACGCGGTGACGCCGTGCGTGGGCTGCGCCCTTCGCTGCCGCGTCTTCCTCCCGGTTTGGTTCAGCGTGGCTGGCTGCCAGCCGCTCCTGGGTGCTCGGCACTGCCGCGTCTCAGCAAGTTTGGGCATCGTTTCCCAGTCGAGTAAGAGTTAGGTCCCAACTCCAAAGGTTGAGTGTTTGAAGAGGACAAGCCCCAGAGGCACTCCTGAGGTGGTTCCCAGCCGGAGGAGCCCGTCCAGGTGCTGCGAAAAGCCTCCGCCGTGGGGACGGCAGCAGGGCAGACCTGCGCCAGTGTGGCCACTGCTGCTGCCCCGGCCAAAGCAGAGCTGGCTGCTGGCAGGGCCCTGTACGCAGCGAGATATACGTACAAAAACAGAATGAAAGGACAGTTATTTAAGTCTTCTACTTTACCGAAGGGAGGAAAGAGAGGGAAGATCCTCCCCTTCCCATAGAAGTGCCAATAACAGCAACTACCCCAGCAGAAGCAAGGACCCGCGCCAGGCAGAGGAGCTGCCCAAACAGATCTGCGCCGCGGCCGCAGCCCGCGCGCCAGACGAGGTGCTTGGATGTTGCTGATCGTTGTCTGAAGTGCTAATTGCCCAGGAGGTTCTCCAAGGCTTTTGTCTTGCGCTCCTGGTGCGCAAGGCGGCAGAGCGGGAGGAGGAGGGCAGGCAGGCATGGCCTGGAAAATGCCCTGTGGCAGCTGCACGGCTGAGCTGTTTCTAGATGCACTAACCTGCTTGGCGGGGCAAGGTGTGTGCGGAAAGGCAGTGGTGGTTGGGAGAGTCACTGAGCCAGGGGATCAAAAAGACAGGCTGCTGGCCATGCAGCTTTGTCCTTGGTGTCGGGAGAGCCCAGGACCTGGAGGCTCGCCTGCCTCGGAGTGGTCGGTCTCCTCCAGCTCCATCGAGCTCAGCTAATAAAGGATGCTCTCTGCTCTTTTGCCCTGTTTGAATTTTTAGACCATGACAACTACAGCAGTGCTGCTGACACTTTGCTAGCCTGCGGCCGCCCCGGGCTGCTGCGGTGGGGCCACAGCAGGGAGGGAGCTGCGTGTTCCCCAGCTCCGGCCGGGCTCGGGCTGGGGACGCGTTTCCCCAGGGGTGCGGGAGGGATGTGTGGATGCTCTCGGGTGCGCTTGGCAGAAGGGGAGTGGGCATAGGCGGAGGGGATTACAGACCACTGAGACCCTGGGGACAGATGTGGCTGTTTTGTTGGTGGCAGTGCCGGCGGTGGCTCTGCTCAGCTCCAGCACCGCGGGAGGGAGCGCGGCACCGTCCCGCAGCCCTCGCCGTGTCCGCTTGGTGCTGACCACAGGGACATCGCTCCCAGTGGAGCCCGCAGGCTGGGGCCCTACGTCTGCAGGCTGAGTCCTCGCTGCCCTGGCTGCCTTGCCCTGCTCTTCTGCGTGAGCAGGCGTAGGTGTTGCAACTTGCCGGCTGACACCTTTTGGAAAGGGAGCAGGTCCGCACCCCCAGGCGCAAATCTCTGCTTTCAGCACTCAGCCTCTGCCTCTGGAGAGCCTTTGTTGGTGCCCAACGCCCATGCAAAGCTTGGGAGTAGCCGGTGCCTCGATAAACCACACGCTAGAAAGGTGCCAGGTCTGCTTTCACAAGATCTGGAGCGGTTTGGAAATGCTCGCTCCCCATGCAGTACTGGGGGGATGGTTTGCAAAAGGGCTGTGGGGTCTGATGCCCCTTTCCAAACTCCCCAAAAGCCTCAGGTCAAGGGGATGGGACCAGGACTGCGAGTTGGTACTGGAAACAGCAGCTCTGCAGGGAGGCTGCCATCCTCAGATGATGGAGTGGGAAGGAATTGTTGGAAATGAGCATTTGCTGGAGGCAGTTGATGGGCCCTGCCCATGGCTGGGAGGGATGTGGGGATGCAAGAGCAGGACTGGACCCGGGGAGAACAACCCAGGGATGCTCTGGGTCTTGCTTTGAGCCCGACCTATGTTGCTGAGCAGTAAAGCAAAGGGATTCCTCCTCCCAGCGCCCAAAACCGCGTCTGAGCAAGAGAGCCTCGTTCTGCAGGAGCAGCCCCCGGTTGGTGCTGTGACCTCCTCCAGCCCTTGGCGAAGCCCCTTCCTCGCCCCCCAGCCTGGTTCCTCACCAGAGTCAGCCGAATGATCCCCCCCCTCCACGAGCCCGACTGGGGTCCCGGGGTCCCCTCTCCTCTCCCGAGTGTGAGCAGCCGCTGTGGGAGCGGGGTGCCAGCGCACCCACCCGCTCATCCCCTCCAGGGTGCTGTGTGGGTGGGTGCCTCCCATCCCTCCTGCCTCCAAAAAGCGATGCCTCTGGCTCCCAAAATCTGCCGCTGGCACCGAGGGGGCTGCAAGCAGGTTCAGCCCATGCCCACCAGAGCAGGGACGTGGCGGGGGGCTGCGGCAGAGCCCGGGGCTGGCCGGGGCGGGAGGAGAGCCAAGGCAGCTGCAAGGAGGCACACTTGCTAGGGCTTGCGCGTGGCACGTAACCCTCAGCAGTACTCAGGCTAAGGATCTCGTCTCCTAGGAAAAACCCAGTGAAGAGGGGCTTTCTTTTTTCTTTTGGAATTTTTGCTGGAGGCTTAAGGATGGAGCTCTGCGGGGGGAGCTGGGGAATGCTCGGAGGGGTAGAAAATGCTTGGCCGGACACTTGTGCCAAGGCACCTTGAGCTGTAGTGAGTCAAGTCAAAGGCTACCTAATCTGCAATTTTAATAGTTCTAGGTGAGTTTCCTGTGCTTGGGGACCGGGGTGCTTTAATAACAGGTTGCTTTTACAGTACGGAGTCAAAAGAGGTGGGTCCCTTCAGGAGCCTTTGTCCCAGGATGTGGGTCACCTTCCCAAGGGAGGGTGGACTGCAATGGGACCTGCTGTGCAAAATGGTAATAGAAGAGTCTCTTAAATAACTAGAGTAAAATACGATCGTGAGCGAGCCCTCCCTCTGTGGGAAGGGGGCCAGGAGGGGCAGCTGTTCTCAGTAACAAGTTCTCGAGCATTTTGACAGCTCGTCTCAGAGGCAACCAGGTTTTGACGGACTCTAACGAGCCTCCCCCAACGATGCCTTCCAGCTTTTAATGAGATCGGAGGTTACCCCAACCTGGAAGAGGCCTATTTAAAAGCCGTGCCGTCCAAGATTGTTCCCAACACGACCTGCCACCTGCCCAGGGCGGATGCCATGCACCTCTTCCGAGACCCAGTCTCTGGAGATCTGCCCTGGACTGGGATGACGTTCGGGCTGTCTATCATGGCCACATGGTACTGGTGCACCGACCAGGTAAGCGTAAACAATATTCCCCTGCCCCATGCAGCAGAGCATTGCCTGGGGTCCAGGCACGCTCGACCGCTCTCGCCCTGGAAATCCACCTGCAGCAGCACCTACTGGTCCTTCTGGCTAGTGGTCTCGGGGGGCTTCTTTTTGGAGTCAGTAGAAGAGCCCGGGGCTGCCGCGACCTTGTTCTTGAGGTGCTTGGACTGGGACAGTTTGGAGAGCGGGATGCCGAGGGGCGTCCTCATCTCCTCGGCTGCCTTCTGGCTTTCCGGCAGGGCGGTCAAGGGTTTGCTCGCCGCCCTGGGGTTGCTTGGCGAGAGGTGGCTGGGCCGCGCCGGCTTGCTGGGGCTGAAGGCTTTGCTCTGCCAGTAGGGCTGGCTGCCTGCAATGGTCTTTTTGGGCTCGGCTCCGTCCCCTCTGTACTTGCCGGCCCCGGGGGGTTTCTCGCACGGTGGGGAACAGGAGACCTCCTTGCCTTGTTCTCTGCCTGCAGGGTTCCTGGGTCGGTAGCGGTAGATGTGCGTCCCCTGTTTGTTAAAGAGCGGAAAAAGAGAAAAAGATGACTCGCAGTTGCTGTAGGGACGCCGTTCCCTTGTACCCCTTCACACTTGTGTGCCGCGGACTTGGTCCTCGTGGACAAGTCCCTCAGCCACTTGGTGTGCTCCCTTGCCCAAATTCTTCTGAGGTTGGTGGCAGCTCGTCGCCGCTCCTGTGATGTCCTGCTCCCTGGCAAAGGTCTCCCCTCCTGAGTTAGGGTTTGGAGTCACCCGGTGCGTGGAGGGGCTGGGGGAGCTGGCAGGGTTCCTGCGCCCTGGTGGTTTACCATCTGCCGAAGCCACGGCCAAACTGCTGCGTTCTCCAGGAGCATTTTAAGGGCAACTGCAGTGGCCGTGCACCGTCCTGCCCGAGCGGCTCTGGCAGCGCGGGGCTGTCCCCAGCCACGGCAATGCCTCCAGGAGCAGGTGCTCCAGTGGCATCACGATGCCTCCCGCTCAGCAGCAGTCTCAACACCCCCGTTCGTCACCGAAGCGCTGCTTTCAGGCCCGGAGAGCCCGGACCCAACCTGCGGGATGGAGGTGGCTACCCAGGATAGATGAAAGGATGGAGGGCCGGGAGAGGGAGGGGGGTCAGGAGGTAAAGGTGAGCTGCAACCCCTGCTGCGGCGGCTCTGGGTTGAGAAATGTGCTCGGACTGGGGCTGAGCACCACTCATCTTAATTCTGGCCTGGGCAAGGCCTCCACACATGGCTGTGGTCACCAGATCTTTATCTCTGGGCGTGTCGGCGCTGCGCTCTGGGGGTGTGACTGCACCCCCTGCAGATGTGCCGGGGCGAGATCCCATCTAGCAAGCCCAGGTGCCGACGGCTGGGCTGGAGCCGCGGAGCCGGCTGCGCGGCATGCCCTGCCTCCCCTGCGGCCCCAGCGTGCCACCATCTGCTGCTGGGACCCGCGGTGCTGCCGGCATCGTCTCGGCGGTCAGGCTGAACGTCTAGTGGCCTCTGGTCCTGGACTGTGGTCTCTTGCCGAGCAGACACCTCCTGCTTTGGCCAGGCAGTGTAGCTGAGGCAGTGCTGGATTGGAAGGGGTTCGTTACGTTGACTAGATTGGTTACAATCATCACTTAGAAGTGAGAGGTCCTCAGGTGGGCTGAGATGTTCTCAGGTGGGTAGGACTAAGGGTGGTCCAGTCCTCTCCCTCCTGGAGCATCACATGCCCGAGGTGGTGCAGGTGGTGCCTGAGCCAGCGGTGGGTTTTGCAGCTCCTGATGTGCTCCGGCTCTGGGGCAGGAGTTAAACCACAGCTTCCCCAGCATCTCACCCCTGTACTGGTCCCTCCCAGCCTCTCAGGAGTGGCCAAATCCTGCTGGGTGCTGAGCTCTCCTCTGTGAGCCCCTGGGGAGAGCCTGAGCCCTCTTAATGTCAACATTTCTATGGAGCTGAGCTGGGAGGAGAAGGGGCTCAGTGTCCCTGTCACCACGGGCACTTGTCTGGGGAGATATTGGATAGAAGAGGCAAGAGGGGTGAGGATGGTGATGGGGAACGGGCACTGCCACCAGCGGGACGCAGCAGCCTGCTGGCTCCAGCCCGGGTGCTGTGCGGGAGCTGTGGCTGGTGGCACCAGAAGCCACCACTGGTCACGCATTGCCCAGCCGAGCAGCTCCCCAGGAGCCCTCCCGCTACCCATTAAGGACCAGAGCTGCCGCCCTGCCCTTGCTGGCTGCAGGGGACCCCGTGGGATGGGGCTTAGACCTCGTGGTCCCCCGAGGGTCTCACTGCCTGCTGCAAGGACATAACGCAACCCCCTTGCTGGTCTGGTGAGAAACCCGGCACGCAGTTTGGGCACACATCTACGCGGCCTTTGGGTCCTACACCCAGCGGTTCCAGCGCTCGGGGTGCTTGGGATGGGGTTCGGCAGGGAGGAGGCTGACGTGGGGGGGACGCGCTGGTGGTGGCCCAGCCCTGCCCCTGCCTCTCCACAGGTCATCGTCCAGCGGTCGCTCTCTGCTAAGAGCCTGAGCCACGCCAAGGCTGGCTCCATCCTGGCCAGCTACCTGAAGATGCTGCCCTTGTTCGTGATCATCATGCCGGGGATGATCAGCAGGGTCCTGTACCCAGGTAAGGGCCCGGCAGGGCGGGTGTTTCGCCTGCCACCAAGCAGAAGCCACCACGGGTGGGTGCACGAGGGATGAGAGCAGGGTGCTGGGGCTTATCTGGGGATCTCTGCTCCGCTTGGACCTGGGGGGCTGGAGGGGGGCAGGAGGGGACCTGGTGCTCTGCTTGTGGCTGCTGTGCACCAGCCCGCGCCGCTGCCCCTGGGCCAGCTCTGGGAGAGGCCAGGAGATGGAGCAGGATGGCTTGATGTGACAAGTCGCAGAATTTCCTAGGAAAGATCTTGTCGGGGCCCATCTGTGGGTCATCTTGTGCTGTTGCTGTTCTGACCTCACATCAGATTAGAGGTTTCTACAGAGTTAACCAAGGACTGCTCTGGTTTATTGTTATTACACATGGGAGAAACTATTCTCTGCACGTTTCCATCAGCTGAGCGCTCGCTTTCCTAACTCTGACAGCACCTCAGTTACCTTTCTGAAAGAGGCCAGGACAAGTTATCGCAGGAATGCACAGGAACCCAGGCGCTCTGAGCAGCGTGGCGGGGGGCTCACCCTGCTCAGCTCTGCGGGCGCGAGGAGGTCGAGTGCTGGAGCAAATCCCTGCTCTGAGCCCAGGCTGGGCAGGGAGCAGCAGCCGGACTCTGGACTAATACACTTAATTCCCTGTAAACACAGATTAGCTGGGACCTGGCGGCTCAGCAGGGGCCACCCCGGGTGGCATCAACAACTTCAGTGACGTGCTGTGGGGACTGTCCCCGTGCTCCCCCTGCCTGGCTGAAGGACCCCTGGGTCCCCGCAGGTGCCGGGGTCTGGCGCGAGCTGACAGCATCGCTTGCCCGCAGCGGCTGCCACCCCTGCTGTGCTGCTCCGCCTAATTATGTGTCCGAGCGCTTTACTTTGATGCTAATCACCTGTGCAAGGAGCTAGAAAACAAGCCGGAGAAGGACACGCCTGCGTGCACAGCCTGTCCCCGGCCGGGCACGGTGCCACTGCTGGTGGGTGATGCGATGGAGCCAAGTGGCTCCGAGCACAGCCATGTGCCCTGCTTACCCTTTAATTCCAGAAGCCCTTCCCTCAGCCAGCCCTTCCCTTTGCACTCCTGGGAACCTGGGGAGCTGTGGCGTGGCCACCGTGTCCCCAGCCACCAGCACCTCTTGGGTCACTCCTGCGATTACTGCGGCGGTAAAAGGGGACGACGTTCCCCCGCACGGGGAGCGTGATCTCAGCGCGTGGGACGCGACGCCAAGGCTAGCAATGCCCCGACGCCTCTGCCGAGCTGGGGCTGCGGGGTGGGGACACGCGGCGAGGAGAAGGCCGTGGCCGACCGTCCTACCTGTGCGGCACTGGTGGGGTAGGAGCCGTTGCCGTCCAGGATGGTGCGGGGCAGCACACACCTGATCTCCACGGCGTTGCTCCTCCTCTTTGCCGCGTCCTCCACGCGGACGTGCTTCAGGGAAGGGAGGCTCCCCAGGGGGCTGAGGAAGGTGCCCCGGCTGATGTGGGGGTCGCTGAGCTTCCTCTGCATTGGCAGGAACTCCCCGTTGTGGGTGACGTCCGAGTTGGTTCGCCGGAGCGGCCCGTAGCGATCCCTCACCTCGAAGTACTCGTCTGAGATGGAGGAGGCGTTGGAGCGGCGGTAGCTGTGGTCGGCGGAGCTGCTGGAGTAGCTCTCCTGGTCGCTGAGGGTTATGTACTCCTCCTCCTCCTCCTCTTCCTCTTCTCCCAGCCCGTTGTGTGCGCAGGGAGGCCCTCTGTCCTCCTGGGGCCCCACCGCTGGCCGGTCTGGTGGGAGATGGCAGCTCTCTGTTGAAGCTCTGTTGGGGTTCTCCTTCGGTTCCTGCCTTGCACCCGCATGGTCGGCCAGCGGTGGCTGTGTGTCACCCTCTGGGGCAGTGCCGCTGTCACAGGGTGGGGTGGCTTTGGTCGCGAGGCCGCCAACAGGGATGGTCCTTGGCTTCGGAACCGGGGGCTTGGTTTCCTCAGGTGTCTCCTCGGGTGGCTTCAAGCGGTGGCTCAGTGGTGGAGCGGTCGATGTTCCCACTTGCTTCGTCATCCAGCCGCTGCCTTCGATGGGGCCGGAGGTGGGCACAGCAGGAGCTTCCACAGGGACCTGCGGGGTCGGTCTGTAGCAGGGGGATGCCGGAGGTGGTTCTTGGTCTGAGCTCTTCTTGGCTTCTAGCTCCCTGTACTTCAGCATCTGCCGATGCTGGGCGCTGGCCTGGGAGACATCGCAGACTTTGATGCGGTTCATCTGCGAGAGCTTCACGTTCTTTATCTTGGGGTCAATGATGTTGATGTAACCCAAGACTTCGCTCCCAGGCTCCGGGTCGGGCTCGACCCAGGTGGGCAGATAGTCAAACATGTTGGCTTTTTCCAAGTTCAGGAGGCCAGGGTGGATGAGCAGGGAGAGGTCTGCTGCATCACCGTGCCTGTCTCCTGCTTGGCCCTCGGGCAGGGCTTTGCCTTTGTTGTCTGTCTTCTGGTTCTTGTCCTGGTTCTCGGATGAAGTCTTGCTGATCTGGTCTGCGCTCTTGGCCTTCACCAGGGCGTATTTGGGGTTTATCAGCTTCTTCACCACGGCGTTGGCAGGGGTCACCGGCACGACGGAGGGCAACGTTACAGGCTCGGGCTCCGGCTCCTCGCCCATGGAGATGGACTTGAGGCTCACCCCCTTGGACATGAGGTACAGCTCCTGGAACTGCTTGTCGAATGCCTCCACCACTTGGCCCGAGAGGACCGTGATGACGTTTCGGTCCGTCCTCGCTGCGGACCAGGTGAAGCTGGAACGGAAACGCGTTGGAAACTCTGAGCACTCACTGGTAAATAACACGCCTCCTGCCAACCCTGGCGTTCCCCGGGGGATTGAATAGTGCTAGTAAGGACATGATCTTGCTATAAAAATTAATAATAATGAGACTGAAAAGAAGCTCCCATCCTGAATGGGAACGAAGGCTCGAAGTCTTGAGCATACTGAAACTTGAAATGAAAATAAAAGGTATTTGGTGTGGGGCAGCTGGTTTTTCATTTCAGTGTTGGCCGCTTTTCCTTTCTCAATTTAGGCTAGTTGAGCAAAGGGATTTGCGAACAGGTGTGTTTTTTGTTGTGGCCAGAAAGTAGGAAATGTTTCATTTTCCTGTTTATGAAACCTGTCTTTTAGAACTGAAAAACCGATCTATTTCTACCAGAACAAGTTTTCATTCAGACAAATTGGAAAACACTTTGGGTTGTAAACGTTTAACAGGAAAATCTGAGGTCAGTACGAGAGCAGGTGCTGGCCGCAGTTTGGAACTTGTGTCCCTCCCCGTGCTCGGTGCTGTGCGCTATCCTCATCGTGTCTGCTGGCAGCAGCATGCCGTGTGTCCCACCTCCTCCTGGAGGGTGCCCTAGTCCTGGCTGGGGGGGGGGCCTTGGGTCCCACTCCAGAACTTAGGCTGGCCTTGCAGAAGGGTCCCCTCGGTTAGCAGGAGGGGAGCAAGTCTGGGACAGGGACCAGGGCTGGGACCACACGGGTCCTTTGACAACACCTCTGTGGGGCGGGCAAGAGGAGACACCGCTGGTTACCTGTAGGATCCGCACATGGCCCGGTCTCCATCCACAAACATGAACTTCTGGGCCAAAGCCCCTTTGAACTTGGTGGCTGAGCGCGTGAAAAACTCTGTCCCCCCGGTGCTGCGGACTCGGAGGTTCTGCAAAGCAAAGGCAGAGCCGTGAGCGGGGCCGGGAGCAGGCGGGGTGAGACCAGGACGGACGTCCTCACGCTGCCGCCACCCCGGCGTGCCTCTGTCCCACCTGGAGCTCGCTCCGGCTCCGCACCACGCTGCAAAGGGCTGGCTTTCAGAGCAGCGTTCGGCCCCCGCGGCCGTTTCACAACCCCGCCGAGCAGTGGGAAACGCTCTTCGCGGTCTGCTTGCAGGAGACCTCAGCGATGGGGAGATAAAATAACTTGCCCAGGGCCACGCAGTGAACCAGAGACCTGGCGTCAAGAATTTCCTGCTTTCCCCATGTGTCCAACAGTGTTTTCTACCTCTTGAACTCAGTGCTGCCCACGACTGCAGGTAAACAGCATGTGATAATGCTGCCGAACACTTTAGATCTCCTACGAGCTATGCAAATGCCACCATGCAGGAGGTGATTCTTCTCTGCCTCCCTCTGGGAGCCGTACAGGTGTTTTTAGGGGACGGTGCTGACCCTGGCACAGAGCATGTGGACCCGATGGCAGTGGGATCGCTGTCCTCCACCTGGCTTCTCCTGGGTCTGCTCCGCTCCTAAATCCAAGTGTCTCGCCCTGGTTTTAGGGGTGGGAAAAACCAGTGGGGCAGCATCTTTTTACCGTTGGGAAAGGAAACGCGGGGACACGTGCCGAAGAGAACGTGGGTCCCCATGCAGGCAGCTGGGAGCAGGGCGTCCCCTGCTCTGCAAGCACCGCGCTCCTCTCCCGTCCCCCTGCCACCTCGGTGCTTTTCCTTCAACACCGAGGGCACGAGTGTGTTTTTGCAGCTGAGCGGACTGCATCGCTCACAGCAGATGGCAGAGTGGGTTCCCTTGGGTGGGGAGAAAATGTTTTCTTATGAAAGCGCCCTCATTCCTCCTGTTTTGCTGGGACACTGGTAATGCTCGTGCTGAAGGTGCTGTGTCATCGCTAGGTCATGCCCTTTGATCTTTTGCTTTTGAAAGACTAAAAACAAAAAAAGCAACAAAAGTATTTCTTCTCCCTCCCCCCAAAAATTCCTCCCCACCTGCAGCCCTCCTCAGCTGCCTCCCCAGGCTCTCCTCTCTCCCTCCTCCCAGCAGGAGGGACAGCGATGAAAAGCTGTTTGCAGCGTGATGCAAAAGCTAAGGGGATCCTGACCAGGTTTCCAGGGAAGTTTTACACGCTGAGTGGAGAAGTTTGGGTATTTTTGGTGCATTTGACTCTCTTTGAGCTTTGGCATTTTCGTTTGGTGCTGAGACTCCAGTGCCTGGCTGTGGGCAGCACCGGGGGCTGGCAGCTGGTGGCCTTTGGACCGCTGTGACTGGGGGGGTCCCACGGCTTGCGTGGGGACGTGTGGGCACGCCGGGGCGATGCCCGTTCCTGCACGTGGGGCTGCCGAGAGCAGTTCAGCGGTGATGCTGCACCCAAGCAAACGCTTGGCAGGGCCTCTGCCCACCGCCAGCCTCGGCATCCCTGCGGCACCGACCTCTCCCTCTCTCGCTCTCGGCCAACTCTGCGCACAAAGGCACGAAGCAGCCTGGATTTTTCTCGGGTAACACCCAGCGGAACAAAGCTCCCCGGCAGCAGGGTGCCGGCTGCCTTTGCCTCCCCCTCGCCGCAGTTGGGTAAGATCTGTTTATTTAATCTCTCCCAAGATGAGCGCGGAGCAGGCGTGCGCCCGGCTGCCGAGCCGGAGAGCGGCTCCGCAGCGGGGCTGAATCACGCCCCAAACACCCGCCCTTGCTCAACGAAGCAGTTGCCTTGCCCAAGCGGGCTCACTAATTGCAAAGCGCAGAAGGCACCGAGATAACGACGGTCGTTTCGTTAGCATCTCCTGGCTTACGCAGCAGCTCCCAGCCACTGCCCTAGTTTCCTCACAGCCTCCTTGCCCTGCCGAATACCGTTCCAGCAAACTGGCTGCAACAAGCAATATGTGGCAAATCACAACTTCGAGACATTTGCCGAGCTCTGCAGATGTTCTCCTGCTTTTCCAGTCCTGCCAGCAGGCTGCTAATGCATGAACAGCCCGGCGTGCGTCAGCACTGGCTTTTCTGGTCTGGGAGCAGAGGCAGGCTGGAGGAGACCGGCCTCTCCGGGGAGCTTGGACGCGGGTAAAAGCACAGGGAAGCTCATCCATAGCTGGTTTAATTGTCCTGAGCTGCAATTAAGCAGAGACCCCAGGCTCGTCAGATGGGGAGGGTGTGAGGCTGGGCCAGCCGGGGTGCCCTGTGAGTGCCACCGCAGTGTCCCCTCCCTTGGGGCATGGGTCCCCAAGCTCGCGCCCCGCTCCAGCCTCGCTCTCTTTGGTGCTGGCATTACGTGGCTCGTGCATGTTCCTGCCCAGCCCGCTGTTTGCCCTCACGGTAAGCAAATTTGGAGAGAGCTTGTCCGGGCAGGGGCCTCCCCGTGAGCTGTTTGGCAGCCCGCGCCATGCGGTCGAGTGATGTCAGGCGAAGAAACATCACCTGTGTGCCGAGCAGCAGGCGCGGCCGAGTGACTCGGAGCCAGCAGGTGACGTGCAGCTGGCAGAGAGGTGTCTGCCAGCCTAAAAGTGAAACTGTGGGGTGCTGCGGTGCGCAGGCACTGGGAGATGGGGACAGGAGCGCTGCCCTGCTGCTGGAGCAGGCGGCCCTGCTGCCGCCCTGTCCCAGCACTGAAGGAACCGCTCCTCTGCCCCTTCCTCTCCCTCTGCCCTTGCAGAGCACGGCGCCGGGTTATTTTCTCTGCAGTCCTTGCATGCACAGAGCACGGGGGCTGTGCTGTGAGTCTCCACGCAAGCTGTTGCAGGGTGCTACCTGTGATTCTGGGTTAAAAACTAATCACAATCTGCCGCCTCTTGTGCAAAGTATCACTCTCTTCTTGCTCTGCTTATCTAGCCAAGGCGTGGTTTGTACAGGGGAGTCTGTGCAGAGCCGAGCCATGTGCCTGGGCAATCGGCTCAGCTGCGCTGCGCGTTGTCGGCCCCATCCTGCTGCTGGGGCAGGAATTTGGGGCACTTTGTGCCAGGGTTCCGAGCCCCGCACTGCCAGGCGTTCCCTGTGCCGCTCGATCTTCCTCCTTTCCAAACAGGACTCGTGCACCGGAGCAAAGTCGCGCGCTGCTGCCAGTGCCTCCGGGGCCGGGTGACTGCGGCGTGCGCGGGGCTGGCGTCGCTGCCGCCCGGATGAGAGCATCCCGGGCAGGCGCCGGGGCGCGGGCGGCGTGGGTGCCTCCCTGCTCCGCTCCCAGCCCCGGGAAAGGGGAAAGTCTCGTTTCTTAATTCCAGCCTCTGACTTGCAGGAAAGCCCGAAAGCAAGAGAACCAGCTGGTGGTTGCTCCTGCTGGTCCTGTCCCCAGGGCTAGAGCAGGATGGGGCTGGCGATGGCACGGATCCGGCCCTGGCGCAGCATCCTGCCTCTTGCTGGCTTGTTTGCCGGCAGGAGCTGAGCTTGCAGGTTTGCCCGCATGCTTTGCAATGCCCCGTGCCCACCCTGCGTGCAGCCCCCTGCACGTGCCGAGCACCGCAGCCCCATGGGGACACGCAGCTGTGGCGGTGGGACACGGATGGCTCAGAGCCTCCCTCTGCATGGCTCTGCCATGGGGAAATCCATGTCCCCATCTCTCACTCATTCACCTCCATGCTGCTGCACTCGGATTTGGGCATCGGCTACAGGAGAAATGGACTTAGCTCATCAAACGCTGCCCTGGGGCTGCGGCACAGGTCAAGAGGAGCTCCTGGCTCTTCAGGAGCTCTCACAGCGCTTCCAGAAGGAATTGGGCCAATTTACCCCTTGCCTTTCAGCCAAGCAAGCCATGGCTGGAGGCAGGGGAGCGCTTTGTCTCAATCTCCTGCACATCGCTCTGGGGCCTGGAGGCAGAGAAGCTGCGGAGCCTCCCAGAAGGTGGAGGCTGCGGTGTGGCCACGTCCCGTGTAAACGCAGCAGCAGAACCCAAGGCTGCTCCTGAGACCGAGGACCATCCTTACCTTCAAGTGTCCAGCGTGCATCTGCGCTCGCTCGCACATCTGAAGGAAGTGCTTCACGTTGGTCTCATCCAAAATGATGTAGACTCCCACTTTCCTCTTGAAGCCCGCGTCCAGGAGGTCCTTGAAGATGTCCACATCGGTGAACATGTCCATGACCACTGCGATGACCTGGAGAGAGGAGAAGAGAGATGAGTCCGGGCTGCACATCCGACCCACCTGAGATGCAGCCGGTGCTGGCCCTGCGGGAGCTGAAGCACCGTGCTCTCTCCCTGGGGGGCTGGGAGTTAAGTCCTCATTTCTTCAGCGCTGAAGCCGGGAGGTGCCGCCCACCAGCGCAGCGTGCGGCCCCGCGGCAGCGCCCGGTTGCCCGCAGAGCAGGTGCCGTTTCTGCCCTGAAGCCGCTCCTGCGGCAGCGGGGTTTTCCCTGGGGGGCTACGAGGAGCTGAGCTGCAGCTAGCAAGGGCGTGAAGAGCAAGAGGCCCAAATCCCATTCCTCTGCTGGCACCGAACCTCTCTGGAAATGGCACACACCACGAGGCATTCATAAAAAGTTGATTTTGGGGGCGGGGGTGAAGACAACGTTCTTACTAACAGTGCTTTAACAAGCACTACAGATCTCAGCCCCATTTCTGCCAGGGAAGTTTTGCCTCCCTCTGTCATCAGCGCTGCCCCCAGCCCCATCGCAGGGAGCACCCGGAGGTGAAACCTCTGATGCAGCGAGCGTGTCCGTCTGTCTGTCCGAGGGCACGGCGCGTGGGGCAAGGTCCCGTGCACTCCAGGGTGCCCTGTTGTTTTGGGAATCTGATGCATGCTTGTACAGAGAGAAAGAGTACAAAAAATAGCTGAAAGCAGCTCTGACCTTGGCAGAAAGCATCCAGACACCCCGAGGTGCGCTCGGGAGCCAAAATGACCCGTAATACCTTTAGAAACCGGCCTGTCTGTGAGCTGAGGAGGTTGCTTGAAAGTCGCTGGCTGCGTGCAGCTCCCAGCTGTTGCTTCAGATCCTTGCTGCTGATTTTTGGGAGTGTGCTTTGGTTCAAGGTTAGGCGTGAGGCTGGGCAGGGCTTTGGGGCCAGGCGGTGCTTCTGTCACCGGGCTGCTGCCGTCCCTCCTGCTCCCGTGGTCCCGCTGCCTGTCCCTGGCATGGCCGGGAGCCTGCCGGGTGCTGGGGTGCTCTGGCCATGCCAGCCCCCCGAGCCTCCCAGGCCGTGCAAAAGCGGGGCAGAGCCGGGATGACGGCACCTGGCTCCCCATGCGGTGACAGCAGCTTTCCTGGGCACAGGCAGTCACCGTTCTCTGAAAGCCAGAGCTGCCTTTGTACCCAGGGCGTTTGCTGCCCTGGCCAGGGCGAGTCCCACATGTGATGTGAAGATGCACCCGTCGGTCACGCTGGGCTTTTGCTGGAAATGCCTGTGCAGGCACAAAGGTTTGCTCCACACCCACGGATTTTGTCTTCCTGGAGATGGCATCAGCCGTGACACTGCGGTGCGATGCGGCGCAGCGATGGCCCCGCAGCCGCGTCTGCCTCCTCCTCCTGCAGGGGGTGGCAGCAGCCGCGTGGGACCCCAGACTGGGGAGCATCGGGGCACCGGCGTGTCATCGTCCCGTGCTGGGGAACTCGCTGATGTCCCCATCTCAGGGCTGTTCCTGAAAGGTGCCTTGTGTCAGGGCAGGCAGGGGTTTGCTCCAGGAGGGCTCTGGTGGCACGGGAGCAGGCGCACCGTGAGGTGACACCAGGGGACCCTGAGACGCTGCTTTCCCGGGAGACAAGGGACCGGATCGTGCCGGGTGCTTGCACACTCAAGCACGTCCAGTCTGGGCCTCTCAAAGCACCGAGCTGCCTTTTAATTAGTTATGCGCCACAGGGGGTGGAGAGCTCTAATTATGACGAGAATTGTGCGTTATGACACTGCCGGCTCTTCCCTTCCTCTTCGGCAGGCGGTGGGGCGAGGAGCGAGGCCGTGCGTCCCCTCCCCAGCCTGTGCCACCACCGGTGCCACCCCTGCCACCTCGCCTCGGCTCCCTCCCACTGCACTTGGGCACTTTGGGAGGTGCTAGAGAGGGGACCTTATGGCTCTGCCAGTTTTCACCCTGTGGGCATCTTCCTGTTTTTAGCTGAATTCCCATCTATCCTCCCCGAACACCTCTCGACAGGTTTTGCTGTGAAAGGACAAATCCTCGTTCCGCGGTGCACCCGGTGCTTTGCATATCCTCTCTGTCCCAGTGGGGAAACTGAGGCAGAAAACAGGGTGCTGCTGTGCTCATCTCACCAACATCATCAAAGCTGCGCCTAAAACTCCGGCCTTGGCTCTCGTCTTCGCCCCAGCACGCCGGAGGAGCCGTGCCGCCTGCTGAACCCTGCCAAGGGCTCCCGACCCGCCACATCGCGTCCCTGGCTGGGCGCTTTGGACGGGCCGGTTTGGTGGCAGATGCTGTGCTCCTGTCGCTGACGCCGGTGTTCTGTGGTTGTGGCTACGTTGCTGTGCGCCTCGTTTTCTCCGGGAGAAGCTGAAGGCTTGCAAATTGGGGATGACGGCAGTCACCGGCCTCACCAGCAGACGGTAATTGCAAGGCTTTGCAGCGAAACTGGCACTGCGGGCAGAGCGACGACACCGCTTCTAGTGGGGTTTCTAGTGGGAAAGGTGCATTGAAGGAGAAACAAATGTGAAAAGCCCCCTTGCTGCAGCATGGGACAGGGCTGGGCAGTGTGCAGAGCTGGGGCTGGCCCTGTTTTGGGAGGGAAGGGGCATTTTCCCACTGGCTGGGGCTCTGCAGACAGGACGCTGCTTGGCAGGGACGCGGGCAGGGTGCAGTGACGTCCCCGCATCCCATCGCTGCTGCTGCCGGGGATGGCGAGCAGGCGTGCTTGCCCTGGGCAGCCCGGCTCTCGGCGCTTGCCCACCTGTTCAGCCCGACTCCTCCTGCTGGGCCGGTGCGTCCCGTCACCGCTCGGTGCTTCTGCTTCCCTCAGCCGCGTCTTGCCTGCAGGACAGGCTTGGCCTGGGTTTGTCACCGGGATGCCAGACGAGTGTGCCAGGGCGCTGCCCTGGCACAAAATGGGCCAGCAGACCACGGCCGGCCCTGGCAGTGCTCCCTGTGCTGTGGCCATCCGGGGACTCCAAGGGTGAAACCGGCTCCTGGGTTGCCTGTGCTTGAGCCTTGCTTGAAATCGCCTGGGCCAACGCCAAGCCCAGGCGCAGGATTTCATCTGCAGAGCGGAGGTCTGCGTGCTCCGGGGCAGCGCGATCCCCTGTGCTGTCGCTTCCCACTCCGGGCAGGGGCAGCTGGCTCTGCCTTCCCGCACCCAGAGCCCTGTGCGCTGGGTACCGGGGGAAGGTGACTGTGGGAAGCCCCGGGCAGCGGAACAGCAGCACCTCTTCCCAAAGCCCTTTGCCACTGCATCATCCCAGGAAGCTCTCCCATCCTTTTGCCATTCACCCTGAGGAAGAAGAGGAGATGGGCCCTGAACCCACCGCTGGATGCTCTCAGTGCCTGTGCGGGCAATGCTTTTCTTCCTGGGCTCCCAGAGCTGCTGCAATCTCTGCCGCGTGCCGACACCCCGAGTATCGCATCCCCGCAGACGCAGGGCAGGTGATGTTGGATCCTTCTGAGCTGCTTTGATGAGCGCACAAACTGCAGGATCATGTTTTATAGAGGAAACTGCAGTTCTTTATTAAGTCACTCTGAATCATCAGATAATAACTTTTGGGGCACACCACGTGGGCATTTAATAAATTAGGCAGGCACCAACGCACAATTAGAGGAAGCGTGTTGGGAAGAGGGAGAGGTGGGACAAGTAACATTAATAATTGCTCTCCCCCGTCGACCCTTTCATCCAGGAATGGCAGAAGGTTTTGTAAACAGTAATTAATAGGGCCTCCCAACCTTTTCTGGAAGTTGCTGAGGGTAATTATATCACCACAATCCCAACTGGGAACCTCAAGCACGGAGAGGTCAGGCTCGCGAGTGTCTCCGGTGGCTTTTTGCCGAGGACGGTGTTTTCAGCCCGGTCTGGTTTCTGGTCAGAGAGAGCCAAAATCTAGCGAAGCAGAAGAGAGGAAGCAGGCCTTCCTCCCCAGCGGTCCCGTGAGCTGCGCAGCCCCAGGGGACCTGCATCGAGGGCAATGGCCGTGCCATGGCCAGACCCAGGGAAGCTCTCCGTCGGGATGCCGTATCCCTGGCTGCAGACCCGGGGATTCCCTGGGAGAGCGTGGCCGTGGCGGTAGGATCCTGCCTCTCTGCTCACCCCCTCTTCCCACAGCGAGGAGGAGATCATTTGCATCCCCCGCTCCAGCTCGCCTGGATTTGCCTCTTTGCAGAATAAAGCAGAGGCTCTGAACTTGGCAGCGTTGGCCTCGCTCCTGCACGCAGACAGGCTCGTCCTCGCCATCAAAGGGGCCTCGCGTCTCGGCTCCCTCGGCCGGGCTCTGAGCTGCCGTGAAGCCGCCCGGCGCCAGCAGCCCTCGCGTGGGCTCCGGACTTTCCTCGCTCGGCCGGGCAACCTTCTGTCTCCCCACTGCGCGACCGTGGCCCGGCGTTTGGCGTCTGACGGCGTTTCAGACCAAATATCTTCAACGACGACCAGTGGCAAGGGCCACCCTCTGGAGAGGCAACAGCCGAGCCGAGAGGCACGTGGCCACCCTACGTGACAGCTGACGGGGCGGCAGCCGGACCGTCCCTCTGCCGGCTCGTGGCTTCCTCAGCCAAACCCGTTCACCTCCAAGCTGCCGTGAAGACCGCAAGCCCCAGCCGAAGTCTTGGGGTGCCAGGGAGCGCTGCCGAGCCCAGGAGCACCTACACCGGCGGTCACCGGGGCTCAGCAGTGTGATCGCAGGTTCAGCTGCCACAACTGCGGGCCTCGTATTCGGGGCAAAAGGAGGAGCCCCGTCTGCCAAACCCTAATCGCTCCTGCGCTGCTCGGACCCCTGCAGACCGCAGGCTTGAAGCTTGTGCTCATCCCTACGTTTCCTGGGGGGCCATAGCGAGGTGAGGGCTTGCTCAAGCCTCTGAAGCTCAACCCATTAGTGGCAGAGCTGTCACCCGTGCTTCTTGGCTTTCAAGGCTCCTCTTTAGCTGCTATAGCATATTTTCTGTTCTGAGGGATTCCTCCCCCATCCCTGATCCCACATCTCCCCTCTGCACGCCCAGGCAGCCAGCACGGCAGAGGGAGCAGCCACCTGCTCCAAGCAGGCTCCTGCGTGTCACCGCCGGTGAGCCCACCTCCCATCCCACCGGCGGCAGCCAACCGGACCAGCAGACAGATCCCGGCCCCGCTCACGGGGGCACGGCGGGGACGGTGACGAGCGCGGCCATGGCCACGTCCCTACAGCTTGGAGATGCTCCAAGGGGAGGTGGGGACGGTGCCGGCGGCAGGGCCTGATTCAGCCGCGCAGGAGGAGGGCGGCAGGGCATGACTCAGGAGGTGCCGCCGGCGTGGGGGAAGCAGTGAGCAAGCAAAGCTGGGCAGGAGCTGCAAAGCTGGGATAGAGGCGGCTGGAAAGACCCGAAGATGAGACATCGTTTGCGATCGGGGATGTCTCCCCATCCTCCATCCCACACACGCAGGGCTTGACAATGTTTCAGCCCTGCCCTCCCGTGCCGTAGGGATGCGGCTTGCTACAAAGCCCTTTGGCAGGCAAAACATCGCGGGTAAGGACGGAGCACCTCGACTTTTGCAAGGCGGCAGTGCCCAGCGCTGGGCTCGCTGGGATCCGTGACCCCCAGTGCCAGCCCCGACGCATCCCAGCCCATCTCCTCCTGCTCCCTGGTGGGGTTGCCCCGTTTTCTCGCTGGAGCCTCCCTGGGGTTGGGGTGCTCCTCCCTCAGAGCTGAGTTTCTCGAGGGAGCGGATGCACAGAGCTCAAGGGGCTTCAACCTCCAGCACCACGAAACCAGCAGGTACCGGCCCCTCCTGCGCCTCCCAGCTGGGACCAGGCCACTGGGAGGTACCAGTGGCCTCTGCCAACCACCACTGGCCTTCAAGGCATGCCACCGCCGCCTCCTTCCCCTGTCCTCCTGCCCATGACACCAGCCTGACACCATTGCTCATGCACCCCAAATCTCTGCTCCTTGGTTTGCAACCAAAAGCCCAGCCCGAAGAGGGGCTCTGCTTCCCCTTGCACTTCCCCTCGGCATCTCCCTGGGCTTGTCCTGCACACCAGCTCCTTGCTTTTCTCCCAAGGCCAGGATGAGGCCGACTTGGAGCTCCGTGGCACTCTGGCCAGACTCGACCCTCGTGTATACGCCGGCACGAGACCGGTGGCTTTCGCTGCTTTGCCCCAGGGCTGAGTTCGGCTCCTCCAGTTCCTGCGTGTTGCTGCATGCAGTCGCACCGTGCTCTGGGAATAACGATCATGGGGTGGCCGGGACTGTGGGCTCGGAGCTGGGAACCAGCTCAACTATTTTTTCTGCCCTGTGGGTTTCCCCACAGCCCCAGTGGGGACCCTGGGACGAGCAAAGCTGCCGTAGCAGCCACAGAAAGAGTCGCGTTGCTCCCAGGGAGCGTCAGACCAGGCCAACAGCATTGTTTTCAGCAAAATCTGATCCCTGAATAGTGGTTACTCTGAGTGAACGTGGAAAAAACCAAATAATTGACCCCGTGCCTTGGCTCGGGCAGAGGACAGGGACTGCCTGGCTGAGCAGGACTTCAGGATCCGGCCTCAGCAGGACAGCCCAGGGCAAATCCCGCCCCGGTCCCCGGGCGCACCTCACCTTCTGAGCCTGGCAGATCATCTTCCGCACCACCTCCTTGATGTGCGCCTGCCCCTCGATGGGTGGCTGCATGTAGACGGTGGCACGGGTGACCCCGCGGTAGGCGATGGTCTCGGGCCAGCCGAGGTCCAGCTGGGGGATGGAGCGGTCGGACCTCTGCGGCCAGTACTCCAGGGACGGGGCCACCCCCTGCTCGTCCCCTTGGCTGTTGTGATCGCCCTCGCTCTCCCCGGTGCTGCTGCCGTGGCGCGGGATGTACTCGGAGCTGGGGTCGTACGTCTCGAGTGTGTCTAGGATCTTCTTTAGCTCCAGCTCGGAGAGGAAGTCCCTGATGTTCTCTTTCTTCAGGACCTCGTAGAAGGCATCGGGGCCGCGGGAGGCCAGCGCCTCCAGGGCCAGGCGCTGCTCCTCGCTGTAGAAGAACTCGGGCTTGGACTCGCTGGACCTCCAGTTGACGTGGCTGTCGTCCAGGCACTGCACCTGGGAGAAAGCCATGGTGATCGCACACGCCACTTCCTTCTCTGAAGGGAGTTTAGTCCGTTGAGCAAGCGCCGGGTGTCGGCAATAAATAAGGAATTACTTACTCCCCAGTCTTTACATATGCGATTTGCTTTGCTTCGCCCTCCCCAGTTCAACTCGCAGCTGTGGAAACGCCGCTCCCTTCTCGGCCGGCTCCTGCCGCGCTGGGGCTCTCCTCTCCCAGGGAAGAGGATTCAGGTTCTCGTTTGCTGCTGGGTCCGCGGGGAGCAGGGCAAAGCCGGGGGGAGCCGCGCTTCCCACGGCGGTCAGATCTGGCCCCCACGCTCACGCGGCGCCGCGGCCTCCTCTACCTCCGGCTCCAGGCGCCTCTCATCTTCCGCTCTTTCGACGCGGTGAAAACGCAGGAGAAAGCAAAAAATGGAAAAAAAATAAAAAAAAAATAAAAGGGCTTCACGAAGGGTGCAAAAAAGCAGGGATTCTTGGCCTGAACGCTGCCCCTGGCTATCGCTCCTGGAGAAGTGGGTCGGCAGTGGGCTCGGCGGCAGCCAACGCCTCCGCCAACCTCTTCTGCATCTCCCCGGCCGGCAGCTGGGCTATTCCGGGCTCCTGCCCGCGCAGTGCTGGGACAGACGGACAGGTAACAGCAAGAAGTGAAAAGAGGAAAAGCAGAGGAGTGATTCATCGCTCCGCCCTGCCCCACCTGCCGTCACATGCTGCCTCGCACAGTCCCAGCTTGGCCCGGCCATTAACTCTTTCGGCCGGCGCAGTGCTCGCAGCTTCGCTGGGCGCAGGGGTCCCCGAGTGCTTGCGGGTGCCGGAGGCCTGCTGGGGGTGTCTCCAAAAAAAAGCAGCTCTGCTCTGCAATCCCCCCCGCCGTGTGCGCCCTGGGAAGGCACCGCTTTCCAGAAAAGCGGCTCTGCCCCGTGTTTAACCCCTCTTGTGCCGAGCATAGCAGCCCCCGTGCTGGTGCTGGTGCTGGAGCTGGGAGAGCAGGGAGCAGCTCTGGTGGGTCAGAGCCTCGGGGAAGCCTCCTCTGCTTGGGGCAGGGTTTGCAGCAGGGGCACGGTCACGCACGGCACTAGACCTTGCTGTGGCAGACAGTGATAAGAACTGGGAGACGGATGAAATAAACCACCCTGCATTCATCAGCCGGTGATCACAAGCCAGGAACGTGGAGCTTTTGACTTGGAAACTCAGGCAAAGATGAATTTCAGGAATCGGGGTCAGATTCTTGCACCCATGTAAGAAAGGAAAATGCCATGGGCTGTGTCTCGCTCCATTGCTTTGGTGCAGTTGATCTGGATTCGCAGCCGTGTAAATGAGAGCTCCGCTTGAGTCAGCATCCTAAGGCAAAGCCGCCTGCTCGCCCGTCAAAGGGCTCCCTTCTGGAGCGGCGGCCGCGCTGCGTCACCCCGGCTGCCCCCTCCCCGCGGCGCGGCTGCCCCGGACGCTGCGCCTGGCCTCAGCCGAGCACAAAGCCCAGGGAGGGCCTGCAAGGGAAGGTGAATCAGAAACACGCAGAAAGGGGGGAAATTCCAGCATGGCTTTCTCAGAAATAGGTCATGGCAAGCTGTTCATCTTTAAGCTACAATAGTGGGGGAAATGGGGGCTTTTCTCCCCTTACATGGGAACCGGGAAAAATCAGCCAGCTGCCCGTGCCCGCAGGAAGAAGCCGCGCGCCGTGCTCGTGCCGTGTTCGGGAAGGGGGAGCGGTGGCACGGGGCATTGTGCGTCGGGGCAGGACACGGGGAGAGGGGAAAGGACACGGGGAGAGGGGAAACGTGCAGCTCCCACCGAGTGCTGGCTCAGGAGGCGCTTCGGAGGGAGCAGGCGATTAATGGAAAGGCTTCGCTGACTGCGTGGGGAATTCGCTGTGGTAGGATGTGGCCTGGGGAGCGAGGTGTGCAGGATGCTGGGGACAAACCAGAGCCTTTCTTCCCATTTCTACCTGTGCGGGGATTTCTCTACCCTGCCCTCTCCCAGCTCCTGCTGGGGCTGTGGGTGTCCTCGTTGCCGTCTGCCAGGGGCTTTGCAGAGCAATAGGGCTGGCGAGGGGCTGCAAGCCCAGAATGGGGGGTCCTGCCCTGGCACTCAGCATCACCCAGCACTGGCTGTCCCCTCTGTCCTGACACAGGGGACTGTGTGCCCATGGAGGGCACTTTCAGCCCCTGGCTGTGTTCGTTGCTGGGGTGCACGGGCAGACATGTGATGGAGACGCTTGGACTGGGACACGCACAGCGAGCGTGGGAGCGTGCTGGGGACGTACCCAGCTCCGCCACCCGCCTGACCCGTGCCTCGCTGTATAGCAGTCATTGTGCAAGGAGATTTGCGGTCTCTTTAGAGGGGTGTGTGTGCGATTATGATTTATTGCATGGCAGAATTAATGCATGAGGGAAATGGTGTCACATCGGTACCGTGCCGCGATGGCTGATACGGCTGCGCTGGCCAGGGGGATTGGGACCGCAGAGCCCCACGGCCTGAAGCATCGCCTGATCCGAGCGTGTGCGTGGGGGCACAGTGCAGGGGGACGGCGTGGGCTCGCTGGCGCACGGGGCGCAGCCTGAGCCGGTGGCAGAGCTGCTCACGAGCAGGCGTCCCACGGCGCGTGGCCTGGCCGAGCTGCGGGGTGCAAAGGGCTGGCACCAGCCCACGGGGCAGCCACCGAGGCGCGATGCTGCGGCTGCACTTTTCCTCCTCTTTTCCTTAAAATCCCCTCCTGGCCACCTTTAATGAGAGTGTTGTGCTGAGCTCAGCGCTAGCCAGGCTCGTTATTTTGGTGTTTTCCTGCATACCCGGCTTGCTCCTCTGATTCACCCTGGTGCAGGAGAAGAGCCGGCAGCTCCTTTTTAACCCACTGCCTGCTGCAGGGACAGGTCGCTGTGGCCGAACCAGTCAGTCCCCACTGTCACCGGTGTCCCAGCTCCACCAGCCCCTGCGCGGGCACTGCCCTGCAGCTGGCACTGGGTTCCTCCCAGCTGCAGAGGGAAGCATTAATTACAAGCTCCTAATTAATTTCCCATTTCTAGCAGAGGGCCTAATGATGCAGCAAGGTGCGACGCTGGGCTCTGCCAGGCTGGGCTGCGCTGCCTGCGTGCTGCCAGGGCTCACCGAGGGGCTTGGTGGCAGCGCGAGCCCCCAGCGGGTGTTTCCTTAGGGCTGCAGCACCCAGACGCTGCTTTGCCCTCAGGAGCATCTTCCACCCGCAGGTCTGCAGGCATTTGCATGGAGCCGCGCACAACGTGGTGTTTTGGAGAGGGGGAAACTGAGGCATGGAGTGGTGACGGCAGCTTTACTCACAGCTGCTGGAGGACAGAGTCCTGGCACTGGCTCTAACCCTGGGGAAAGGTGGAAAACCAGCTTCCAGCCTGCTCCTGCTGTGCCTGGCCGAGTCCGTGCCCTGCTCGGCGTTGCAGAGCCGGGGGAACCCAGGCCCTGCTCCCTTCACAGGGTTTTTGGCGCAGACACGAGTGCATAGTGCCCATGGGGCCTGCAACGGTGTGAGTGCAGGATGGGGGCACCCCGAAGGAAGAAGGTGGGGAGGGATGTGGTGCGCATATCCCATGGGAAATCCAGCACGTCGCATCGTTTCCTGGCCTTCCTATGACTCCCGCAGCCAGGCTTGTGCAGGGGTGCCCGTGCCGGTCCCTGTGCTCCTTGGGGAGAGGATGCTGACCTGAGAGCCAGCCAGGACATTAATATTAATGCCTGGCATTAATTTCTATCCATTTCAATATTTTATGAGCATAACAATAAAAAAGGGCTCAGCGCCCATTGAGGCACAGAAGTAATTGGGTGTTGACTGTCCTGGCGCGCTGCCGAGAGCGTTGCGGGGAGCTGTGGGTGCTGCCCATGTGGAGGTAGTTGCCCCAATGGTGCATAAGCCCGCCTGCCCCGTGTGCCTCCAGCCACCCGTCGTGGTGCCCGTCGTGGGATTTAATGCAGGGAGGGCTCTGCAGGGTGAGATCCAACGCGGGCATCGCGCTTGGGGCCAGGCGGGGCACGGGGCAGCGGAGGTTGGGTGGTGCTGGAGGGTGCTGGCTCGCTCCGGGACCCTCACCCGCCTCCGTCCTCACCTGCCTCCGTCCTCACCTACCTCCGTCCTCACCTGCCTCTGTCCCCCAGATGCTGTGGCCTGTGTGGACCCCGAGGAGTGCACCCGCGTGTGCGGGGTGGCCGTGGGCTGCTCCAACATCGCCTACCCCAAGCTGGTGGTGGAGCTGATGCCCAGCGGTAGGTCATGCCTGTCTCGTTCTGAGGGGGCTTTTGGCCATGCAGCCCCCTCTCCGGTGACCCCCAGCAGCAAGGCCGGGGGATGTGGGTGGTCCCAGTGTCCCAGGGTGGAGCCGGGTGTCCCCAAAACCCATCCATGCCCCCATTGACGCACAGAGAGAGAGGCATTTCCATCCATCCCGCTGTCCCCAGCCACACTCTGACGTTCCCTCTCTTCCCCAGGGCTGCGGGGTCTGATGATCGCGGTGATGATGGCTGCACTCATGTCCTCCCTCACCTCCATATTCAACAGCAGCAGCACCCTCTTCACCATGGACATCTGGAGGAGGCTGAGGCCAGGCGCTGGCGAGAAGGAGCTGCTCTTGGTGGGCCGGTAGGGACCAGGGGTTTTGGGGACACTGAGGGTTTTGGGGAGACCGGCAGGGCCGGTCCAGCCCTTTGTGACCTGCCTTTGGTGTCTGGGAGCCTGCGCTCAGCCCGGCTGCAAAACGCTGTGGTTGCGGAAGGAAAACAAAACGCTTGGATTATTTTATGTGTGAAAGCGCTGGGAAGGCAGATGGGGCTCACGGAGCTTTTGGAAGGGCTGGGCTGTGCCCTCCGAGGAGCTCAGGGGGGGCCGGGCTCGGCCGCTACCCCACATCACTGGGTGGCAACGGGTGGCACAACCCCGGCGTGCCCCGGGGGTGGCGGGTCCTGGCCCCCAACCCGGTGCCAGGGGGTGCCTGGGGCCGTGCAGCCGCCCGCGGCGCAGCGCTCAGGGCGGCACAGTCAGCGCTGGGGCATGCCCGGCGCGGTGCCGCGCTGCGCGGGAGACAATAACAAGGAGGAAATCTGGGTCAGGGCTTCGGCTGGGCTGGGCTGGGGCTTTGGGGAGGGTTTGCCCGCCCTGCTTGCAGGGGTGATGCGAGCCAGGCGGCTACGGGAGGGTGATTTTTTGGCACCCTCCGTCTCCGGGGGTGGGAAGGCGGTGGGTGTCGATCCGCCTGCAGCAGCACGGCTGCCCATGTGGGCGCGGGAGCCGGTGTTTGTGGCTGTAAAAATAGGTATAATAACTTGGGAGCTTTTAGGAGGACGGCTGATGGATGTTTGCAATGGGCTTCACCCGCCCAGGGCAGGAATCAATCGTGGGCAATTCATTAGCGCAGCGGGCAATTTGTGCGCTGCTGCTGAGCGGCCCCGTGGCCCTGCTGAGTCAGCACCTGTGGTCCTGGCACGTGGGGACGTGGGGACAGGGCCCAGCGGTGGGACATGTCACTTGGCAGGAGCAAGGGGGACAGAGGAAGGCACCGCGTCGCCCGGCAGCACTGGGGTTGCAGCTGGTCCCGCCGCCCCCAGCATTGCTCCGAATTTCTCCAGCCGTTTTCCCAACCTAAACCTCCCCTGTGATTCGGAAGCAAGGAACAGCGCTGGGACAGGCACATCGGTAAAGAGCACCCATGCTTCCGCAGGAGCCTAGAATAAGCTTTCACAGGTGCCAGGGAAATAGCTGGGCACCAGCTGTGAAGATAGCAAATGAGAAATGTTTCAGGGAGGAAAAAATACTGTTTGAGCTGCAAGGGCCAGCACGGGGCCACTGGGCTCGGGGTGGTTCCCGAGTGGCCCCAGTCTGGCCCCGCAGCACCCGCACGCCGGGCATGTCCCGTCCGGCTCCGCGCGGAGGAAAGGGATTTGTTCATCCTCTGCTTGCTCAGCAGCAAGGCGAGGCCGGGGAACAATGCCCCGCGTCCTGCAAGCCGAGGGGCGGCCACCAAGTGCCACGCTGGGGCCGGGGCCCCTGCCTGCGCCGTGACTCAGCGCGGGTGTTCAGCTCTTTCACAACGGGTTTGCCGTAATCGGGGGCCGGGAAAGCTGGCGGCCTGGCAGGGTTTGGCCGAGGAGTCGCTCAGCCGAAGCCGGTGGAAGACTCACCGCGCGGCGGCTGGAGCAGCGCTCATCAGGGCGTCTCCACCTGCTCCTCCAAAACACTCGCTCGTGCTGCGGGTACAGGGGAAAGGTGTCGGGATCCTGCTGGGGAACCTCCGCACAGCTCCCGTGGGTGCCTTATCACTGCCCTGGGGAGGAGCTGCCCACAGCCAGGGCTGATCTTGAGCTCAAAGGGGCTTTTCTCGGCAGGGGAAGGGTCCGGTGCAGGAGCGATGGCTGCGAGCAGGGTACCCGGCTGCCTGCACCCCTTGAGCATCGTGCTGTGGCCGATGGTGTTTCCAGCGGGGCAAAGAGGGCTGAACCACCCCTCCCATGCACTGCAGCTCGAGGGGCTGGGAGGAGCTCCCAGCTCCCTGGATCTGGGGATTTTTGCTCACGCCACATCAGTATCACCTATCTGGAAATCTCTGCTTGTGTTTTCTGCTCGCTCTGTGCCAGGGCAATGGCACGGTGGTGAGAATGGAGATAAGGCAGGTGGGGATGGGCTGGAGAAACCCTTCCTGCAGCAAGGGCGGGAGATGTGGCCCCGCTGAGAGCCAGGCCCCCTGCTCCCACACCTGCGTCTTTCCCATGACCTTCCTGCATCGTCTGCGGCTGAGAGACGCCCTGAACGTGGGGTTTTTCTTCTACCCCTTGGGTCAGGGTGTGCGTTTTGCGCTTGGGCTGCTTCCTTTTTCTGGAGAGCCAGACGGGCGGTAGCAGAGAGCGACTGTGTCTAGAGAGATGCATGCATTGCTTTTTTTTTTCTTTTTTTTTTTTTTTTACTTCTGCTTTTTGAGATGAGCAGATGGAGCTTTAGGTAATTCTGTGAAGCTGAGCACTGTAAACAAGTGGGGCTGAGCTATAAATACAGCAGTGCTGAGCCGCGATGTGGAGCTGCTCTCCAGCCTGGTCTGGGTACCGAGGGCTCAGTGTGGCTCCTGGCTCCCTCTGCCTGTTGCTGAGCGGACTGATCTGCGCATGGCACGCTTTGGGGATTTGTCCTGTCCATGCTCAGACTGTGCCCCAAAATCTGGGGTTTGGCCAATGCCTCCTGCTTCAGAGGAGGGTGGTGCAGCGGGGTGCGGCTGGGATTGGAGTGAGGATGGGGACGCTTGGGGACACCTCAGCCGGGTGCTTTGTCTGGGTGTGGAGGTGATGAGAGCATCACCCGCAGAGCCCAAATCTGGCCAAAGCACCCAGTCTCCATGGCTGGGGGCTTTTATACAGCAAAAGTGCCCTTTGCCTAGTGCTTCCCCATGGGGGTGCAAATTAGCAACCCCCCAGGATGGGCGAGGGTCATTGGGAGCACTCACCTGCCCAGTGCTCCGGGATGGAGCCGGCAGCAGTGTAATTACTGCGGCGCCTTGTGCAAGTTTTATGAGCTTGGGGACTGCAGGATTAGGCTCTGCATTTGAGGTGACATTTTCATAAATGCCTGCGGGATGTGCAAGGCTCCCTCCAGAACCCCAGGGGCGAGGTGGCCCCTGGCCGGGGTCGTCCCCAGTGGGAGCGTGCCCAGGTGGTGGCACCCTGCCCTCGCCCCCCGGCAGGCTGGGGCACCGGCTCCTCCTGCAGCTGGTGGGCAGGGAGGGAAGGAGCCGGGGAGGGCTCCAGGAGCGTGGCAGCGACATGAAACGGCCTCAGCCCCGGGCACGTCTGACCTGAGCCCAGACAAAGCATCGCAGCGTCTGGCAGCGGTGTTCCCACCGTGACAGGCGACAAACCGCACGGGGCAGGAGCGTCCTTCCCGGCCCTGGGGATGTCACCTCGCGATGGGCACCCTCCCGCTGCCCTTGGGGTAAAACCTGCCCACATCCCCCAGCCAGCTCTTCCGCGCCGGGGCTGGTACCCAGCCTCTGCTGCGGGGCACCCCAGGGGAGAGCCGGGGTGAGGCCCCGCTGCCATCGCCCGGGATGTCAGGAGGTACAGGTGGCATGGGTGTCACCGCACACTGCATCGCTGCCGCTCGCAGGGTGGTCACGGTGGCGCTGGTGGCCCTCAGCGTGGTCTGGATCCCCATCCTGCAGAGCTCCAGCAGCGGCCAGCTCTACGTCTACATCCAGGCTGTCACCAGCTACCTGGCTCCTCCCGTCACCGCTGTGTTCGTCCTGGCCGTCTTCTGGCCCCGCGCTAACGAGCAAGTTGGTGCGTGGGGACAGCTTGGGGACATGGGGTGATGGAAACACCTCCCTGCTCAGCCCGCTCCCAGCAGGCTTGGGGGGGGAGAAATGAGGAGGTGGTGCTCGAGGGGTGGGAGAGGAACATACAAAAGCCCCGCGGTGGCATTTTTGGGGGCTGGCTGGGGCGAGGAGGAAGAGGAGGAGGAGGAGGAGGAGGAGGCAGGTGCTGCCATGCATGGCCACTAAGCGTGGCACGGCCAGCGGGGGTGGCAGGGGACATCCCCCAGGAGTGGGTGCAGGTTTGGGTCAGGTTTCGGCCGGCCGGCGTGCGTGGTGCTGTGCGAACACGCAGGGGCTGCTCATCCCTCTTCAAGGGCTGTCCGGGGTGGGGGGCTGTCCCCACCATGGGGTTTGTCCCCTGATGGGGTGGCCATCCCCCTCCGGCTGTCCCCCGCGGACCGCTGCTTTGCAGGGAGCCTTCTGGGGCCTGATGGCGGGGCTGGCGCTGGGGCTGGCCAGGATGGGGCTGGAGCTGGCGCACCCCGTGCCCCGCTGCGGGGTCCCCGACCGGCGGCCCCGGCTGCTGGCCGACCTGCACTACCTGCACTTCGCCATGCTGCTGTGTGCCGCCACGTGCGCCGTCGTGGTGGGGGGCAGCCTGCTGACCCCCCCGCCTCCCCCGGACAGGGTGAGCAGTGCACGTGGGCACCCGGGACCCCTTGCCCCAGACCTCCTTGGCTGGAGACACCGTTGTCACCCGGGGCTGCACCCCGAGCTCGGCCGAGGGGGTCCCCACGGGGGTCAGGCCTGGGGGTGTTTTCTCACCGTGTCTCACCCGGTTCCAGCTGCGGGATCTCACCTGGTGGAGCCTGTCGTGGAAGCCCCCCCAGCCCTCCGTGGACGGCACATCCCAGGGACCCCTGGATGGTGAGTGTGTCCTCAGGGGTATCTGGCACGGGAGGCATCTCCCCGAGCTCCCTGCCTGCAACAGGCAGCAGCACGGCATGGGTGCCTCGTGCCTCAGTTTCCCCATGGTCCCCTGTCCCCCATGCTCACCGTCTGTCTCTGCCAGGCTCCTGCTCAGCCACCCCAGGCAGCCAGCAGCCAGCAAAGGCCGAGGGGCACCCAGCCCTGAGGGACACCACCGAGTCCCCCTTCTGGGCCTGGGTCTGCAGTATCAACGCCGTTGTCCTGATGTGCATCAATATTTTCTGCTATGCCTATTTTGCCTAGCGGCCTGTCAGCGCCCAGGGGGAGGGAAACGGGTGGAGAAATGGGGATTTGGGTGATATTTTTGATTTGTCACATCTGGGACGTGGAAAGTTTAAATCCACCGATGCAATGAGCTGGGCGTTCCCAGCACCGTGGACCTGAGCATGTTTCAGGGCACCGTGAGGTCCGGGGCCAGGACAGTGGGGGGGCATTCCTGGGGGCAGTGAGCCCCCAGGGTGAGGTTTTGGGGTGGGCATACGGGGGCTGCAAGGAGCAGAGCAGGTGAAGCACAACCACCACGAGGCAGCAGCTGCACGAAAGCGGCCACGCTCGAGGGTTTCATCCAAACACACTTTACTAGCTCTAAATAAAAAGTGAAAAAGCCACAGTTTGCAGCTACAAACAGCACCAGCAGGGCTGAATTCCTCCAGAGCAGCCGTTCCTGGCACCCCGTACCCCAGCATCCCTCCACAGTGTTACCGAGCCCGGCCACGTCCTGGCCGCCTGCAGCCCTCCTGAGAACCGGGGATTCGGAAGGTCCTGGCGAGGAGCTGCCACCCATCGCGGCCCCAGTGAGGAGCCGGTCCGGGCTGGGTTTGCTGCGGTGTTTTGCCATTTACTGGGCACGAGAGTGCAGCGGCTCGGCGTGGTGGCAGAGGCTGTTGCCGGTCCCGGCAGCACAGCCTTCCCTCCCTGGCGGGAGCTGGGCTCTGGCCGCTCCCATCAGCGGCTCCGGAAAAGATTTTATGCCCCTTGGATTTTGCACGGCCATACGCTTCCTCCCGCTGGGTATTCATCGTCACCAGGAGCAGGACAGCCTCAGGATGGAAGCACGGCCAGCCCAACCTCCACCCCCGGCACAGCCTCCGCAGGAGGCACCTTGCCGGGATCCACAGCCCACGCGGCACGGGGACGGCGTGGGGACGAAGGGACAGCGTGCACGCGCAAAGCTGGGCGGCAGGGCGGCGGCGGGCAGCTCACTTGCGGATGGGGTGGACGTAGTTGCGGGGGAAGAGGCCGATGCGCCCATAGATCTTCCCCTGCCACCAGTTGGGGTCGGGGCAGTCCAGTACCTCGATGATGTCCCCGCGGTAGAAGGGCAGCTGGGAGCTGTCGTGGGCCGAGAAGTCAAACTGGGCTTGCACGAATTTGGGTCTCCTCACCTGGAGGGAAGTCCAAGGCAGGGGTCAGTGGTGGGGAGAGGAGCCCCCGTCCGCCAGCAGCTCCGCCGGCTCCTCTGCACCTGTGGCAGCCGGCGTGCTGGGAACGCCGTGCCACCACGTGGCGAGGATCAGAGTGTGGAGGGGGCTGGGGCATCTGGTACGAGGATGAGGGCTGGGAACAAGGGAAATCCTGCTGTGGGGAGAGCCGGGGAGCCCCGTGTGCAAGGCAGAGCCCTGGGGTGCAGGGGAGCACCCTGGGGTGCAGTGCTCCCTGTTCCTGCTGCTGGGAGAGCAGAGCTGGGTGCCCTGGGCAGCCCTGCCCCTCGGAGGCACCCGTCTCTGCCCCAGCTCAGCTCCCAGCGCCCGCTGTCACCTCCACAACTGCTGCCCCAGGGCACGGCTTTGCCAGTGTCAGGCTCTCCCAGGCGTCACCTCCAGCCTGAGGGACGGCAGCGTGGGCACAGTGGCTTGCCCCAGCAAAGCCTGCCCTGCCGAGCTGCACCCGTGGCTCTCCTCCAGCCCGCCGGCGGGGTTTCCCCACCCCACCTTCGCATCCCTCCCCGCAGCGCTGTGCGTCTGGGGCTGCCGCACCCTGCCCTGCTCCACACCGCCCCGCGCATCCCCATGCCCCTGGCGGCACCTCCAGGCTCTGGTCGTCGTCCCGGAGGAAGATCTGCTGCTTCTTGGCGATGGTGGTCGTCCTGTAGAAATCCACCAGCTCGTTGAGGGAGTTGAACTTCTCCTCCCAGAGGAAATATTTGCCGTTCCGCTCACGGAGCACCTTGAAATGCTGGACGTGCTGCCCATAGCTGCAGATGGAGCATGGATGTTACCCTGGGTGCCGGCGGCACCCGAACCCCTTCCAGCATTGCACGCAAAGCCCAGGGGCTGCCTGCAGGTCCTGCTACACCCATCCTGCCCTGACAGTGGCGTTGGGGCCCAAACACCCACGAAGGGCAGGTAGCAGAGCAGGGTGGCCGTGGGCTTGGGTGCTGGTGAGCTTTGGGAGACCTCAAGCCGCAGGAGGAGAGAGCAGGCGGGGTTTTCCCCCCGTCGTCCCCGTGTATCAGCACCCCCTTGTTGTGTCCCCAGAGGTGGCAGGTTGGGGTCCCCACACTGCGGGGCTGGCACGGGGCTGCTGCATGTCCCCACTGGTGCCAGGGCCCCGGGCAGGGGCAGGGACCCGGTCACGCTGGTGACGCAGGGCAGAGCGCGGCTCCCTTTCATTATGGGCAAGAACATCCTTAAATGCGTAATTAGAGATTAGCAGCGTGAGAAAGTGCCTGGCTGGCCTGGGGCTGGCTCCTGCACCCTGCCCGTGGGCAGGGAAGGGGCAGCAATGGGGCGAGAGCCCGGGCTCTGCCCGCTGGCACACCTTCCTGCAGCCCTGGCTGCCGATGCCAAAATCATCAGCCCTGCGGCGCTGAGATGCTGTGATGCTCGTCCCCGGGGATGCTCTGGGCAATTCATTCCTGCAGGCCACATCCCCTGGGCTGCACTTGCAGCCTGGACTCAGCCCTGTCGCTACCTGCATGGCTGTATTTGGGGGCACCCAAATACCCCCTGCCCACCCCACCTGCATCCCGCAGCCACTCACTTGACGGAGATGGAGAACTCCCCCGGGGCGCTCTCGCTCTCGCGGATCAGGAATGCGCCCAGGTACTTGCGCTTGAGGAGCAGCTCCTCCGCCAGGTGCCGGGAGATCCTGCCCGCGTACCACCTGCAAGGGGCACCCGGCTCAGCCGCACCAACCCCGCGGGCACCCCAGTGCCGAACCCCCACCCCAAGGGATGGAGGCACCGAGAGCTGCGTGCCCAGGGGAGCCCTGGCGGGAGCGGGGTCCCTATCCTGCTCCTGAGCTCCCCGTGGGGCTGGACCCACCTGCAGCAGTTTCTCTCTTCCCTGTCAGGACCCTGACAGGATCAGGGTCCATGCTGCTTTTGTGGGGAGGACCCCAGGGGGCTGCGAGCGCCCAAGTGCCCTCGTGTGCTGCATCGGTTCGTGTGGTATTGCCGGCAGCTGCGACTGCATCCTTCCCCCAGCTCTCCACATGCTGCCTCGTCCCCTGCTGTGCCGTGGGTCCCCTGGTTTCCCCTCTCCGTGACTCACAGTCTGACCTGGGAACAACCCTGCTGGGTATTTCGGGGGGATCTGCAGAGCAGAAAACCCTACGTGCCGGGATGAGACCACCAAAACGAGGTGGAGGAGCAGGGGACAGGGGAGAGGCCCCAGGCTCCCGTCACTGCCAAGGCTGCACCCGGATATTTGGGAGCAGCAGGCACCCGGGAGATCTCTGCTACCTGTTAAAACCACCCCAGGGATGGTCAGCCGCAGCTTTAGCACAAAGCATCGCCCGGCGCCAGCCTCCAGGTGCTGCACGGAGGAGGCTGCATCTCACCCGGCCCGGCTTGTTCACCAAAAACACCGAGAGGCTGCAGGGTCTGCCCTGGGCTGCCCCCAGCCCACACTCCAGCTCCCCAGCCGCAGCCCCGAGCAGATTTCACTATGGCATTTAAATGTGATTTACCAGGGGATAATGATACATAAAACACAGGCTAAAACAGGGATAGATTATGCTGGGCTTTAATAACACAGTAATAGGATTGAGTCTAATGCAGTTGTAATCCCATAATGCTTTGTTGTTCCCCAATTATCATTGATTTAGTGGGCAGCCTGGTGCGAGGATGAATTTCTGTGCGTCCGGGCTATGTGGGCGCGCTGCCACCTCCTGGTCTCTCCACCTTTGGTGGCGATGGCAGAGGGACCCGGCAGGCTGTGCAGAGCCCCGCATCGCCGCCCCATTGCTCCGTGACTCAGTTTCCCCAAGTGCGGGGCTACCCTGGCTCAGGGCAGACCTTTGGGCATTGGGTCACATGGCTGGGATCGCTGCCTGGGTGCTGGGAGAGGATGCCCCGGCGCAGGGGTGGTACTTACGGGTGGGGCTTGATCTTGATGTAGTTTTTGGGGACAAAGCCCTCGCAGCCGTACAGCTCGGCCTTGTACCAGTTCTGGTCATCTTCCATGTTAAGGATCTAGGGTGGGAGAGCAGCAGGGAGGCATCAGCCTGGCCACCATACCCATGGGGCCCCCACAGTGCCCCAGCTCCTGCCCCCCCCACGGGTCGGCTGTCCTGTGTCGCCCCCAAAATCTGGGGCTCTGACAAAGGCAATGCGTTTTGCACAAACTGGGGTGCTTGGGGCACCCGTGCAGAGCTGGCAACTCACCCCGAGCCCTCCACAGCTCAGGGTTTGGCTCGCTGTTGGGGTGCCCGGCATCACCCCAAACCCCCAGCTGGGGAAAGGGGTAAAACCCATCCCCAGAGGAGCCGGGCTGCAGCCAGCACCGACGTCCCCCGGGGTGGTGGCAGCGTGGGAGGCAGCGTCCCGGTGCGAGCAGGAGGGCTGTGACACCCGTTTCTGTGCAACGCCATTTTCCAGCCGCCCACGCAGGGGCCCGAGGCGGCTGCACAGCTGTGCAAACAGGATCCGAAACCCTAGGGCTGCGGGGAAAACACGCTGGGGAGGCAGGGCCGGGGGACGTGCGCGGCAGCTTCGGGGCCCTTGGTGACAGCCGTGCCCTTGCCCTCCCCGGGGGCTGGTGCTGCTGTGCGGCCAGGGGTGCTGGGGGTGCTGCAGGGTGCTGGGGGCTGGGAGCAGCCAGCACGGAGAGGGGCGAGCGGCCGGGCAGCGCGGCATGGTGTGGGTGCCCTTGCCCCCATCGCGGGGCTGCAGTGCCTGGGGGTGTTTTGAGGCTCCCTGAAGCTTTTGGGGATGGTTAGGTGGCATCTGAGCCTGTCCCAAAGACAGTGCCCGGGTGGGTGTTTGGGCACATGGTTCCTGCTGCTGGGTCCCTGCGGCCCTCAATGGGACAGGGGAAAAACATGTTTCAGCCCCAAAACAGAGCACGGCCGGTGCCACTGATGCCCCAATGCCCAGGGAGGCCCCGTGTTGCATCCCAGCCAGGACTTCTCTGGAAATGTGTCCGGTGGCACGCACAAACCGTACCCACTGCTGCTGCGGATGCCGCTCTGCACCCCAAAAATGGCTCCTTTTCCCCCACAGAAAGCCCCAAAGAGGCAACAAAGCCAGGCACAATGGAAGCACTATGTACCCTCTCTGTCCCGCCCCGGGCTGGTGATCCCCCGTACCTTCAGGGTGTCCCCTTTCTGGAAGGGCAGCTCATCCTTCTCCGTCGCCTCGAAGCTGTACAGAGCCACCGACTCCATGCCGCTGGCTGTCACGGGGCGCGAGCGGGGGCCCCGGGGCTGCGTGGGGCTCGCTGCCCCACGGCGCGGGGCTGTGGGGCACGGGGCGGGCGCGCGGCGCTGCCGGCGGGCAGGAAGCCACGCTGATGTCAGCACGCCGCTGGGGCGAGGCAGCGAGCACCACGCGGGATGCTG
>VXAL01012265.1:121790-137140 GCA_013399475.1 Chauna torquata
GCGCAGCTGCCCAGATGTGCTGCCCAGATGTGCCGCCCAGATGTGCTGTCCTGATGCGCGGGGTCCCGGTGGGCCGTTGGGCAGCGGTTGTGTCGGGTGGCTGCGGGATTTTGGAAGGAAACCGGATGGCGACAGGACGGGCACGCAGGTTGAGGATGTGGGTGAAGCGTGCTGAGAGCGCTGATGGGGGAGTCTCTGATGTCTCGTAAGGGCTGAGCACCCGGCACAGCCCGTGGAAGGTGTCTCGGTGGGAACGGTTCTTTCTGCAGACGTGGGGATGAAACCACAGAGGGCGGGATGGGCAGAGGCGGAGGTAAGCAGGGTAGATGCACGCACCTGGTTTCTTTGGAAAGCAGACTAAAAACAACATGCCAGGTCCCAGCCTCCAAACAGCGAGGTTTCAGCGTGGTTGTTCCTGGCCTTTTGTGTTTTGGCTGTTTGGGGGCTGATTTTTCCAGCTTTCTTTTCGTGGGAAAAAAAAATCCATTTTAGACTAAAATGACTTCCTGCTGCTCTCATGGGCTGCAGGCACTGTGTCTGCACGGCTCGCACGCTGGGCACCGCCAGCAAGGTCCCCAGCACCACACAGCCTTCCTGGTGCGTGCGTGGGCCGTGGCACGAAGCGCACAGAAAGTCTGCTGGATGGTGGTTTTGCTCTGCAGCAAGGAATTAAACCAGGGACAGCTGTGGCTCCGTCCCTCCCCATGGGCTCCGGCATTTTCCAGCGAGGAGCAGGAAGCCGCTGCCATCCGCCTGGGGAGGGATGAGCCACAGTGCTCAGTGCCCATGGGAAGTAGAGAGGGATGTGCAGGGTGGCCCTGGGTGTCCCCACACCCGGTGATGCCCTGGTCCCCAGTTGTTATCCCCAGCATGGCCCCGGGGAAAGCGGAGAGGCTGGGGAGGCCGGAGGGGGCCGTGAGAACAGGCTGGGTGTGTGCGTGCTGTCACACGGAGGATGGGATGTGGTGAGTCCCCGTGGTCACCGCAGCCCAGCCAGACCCAAGGGACGGGGCTGTGGTGGGGGAGACGGTGACCGCAGGGTGAGTTTCCTGTTGCTGCAGCCCCGAGAGGAGCAGGGCTGGAGGGTGCCTGGAGAAACCACCCCAGCCAAGGGGCAGATCCTGTCCCTGCGGCCAGCAGCACAAGTCGGACGTTGCTAAGCCCACGAGCGGGGAGGATTTAGACCTTTCCTCTTCTCCGTCTGCTTGCAAAGGGCACAGGATGGAGTGGCTGGGGTGAGGTGGGCATGGAGGCAGAGGTGGGTTCCCAGTGGGCTCCGGAGCAGACCGGAGCGGGACGATGGCCCCGATGGAGCCATTTTGGGTGCCGACTTCCTCGGATTCATGGCTGGGAGGCCTGGGGGCACCTTGGGGTGCTGGGCATGGAGCTGCGCACGGGGCCGTGCCACCCTACGGGACAGCGGGGTGACAGAGGGGACCCATGGCCTCGGTGCAGCAGCTAGACTCAGGACCGGAGCAGGATTGGGTCCTGCCAGCAGATGGCAGCAGTATCCAGGGCGACACTGGGGACACTGGGGACACTGGGGACACTGGGGACAGTGCCGCATGCTGCTCTGCTGATGCTGGAAGCAGGCAGCCCCTTGGGCATCTCTGCCCTGCCACCTTCTGCGCCGCGTCCCCTTCCCCGTCCCCCCTTGCTGCTGCCCGGCCATAGGTGCTGCTGGGGACTCTGGACCCCCCCAGACCTACTGTCCCCAGATCCCCGTGCATGGGGTGCAATTCCCGTGCTTCCTTCCCGTGCGTGGGTCGGGGTCCGAGGGCACAGAGGGGGTGTCACCCCATGGGCCATGAGCATCCCAGTACAGCAGAGTTGGAGGTGCCTGCTACCTCCTGGCCTCCAGCTGCCTCCTTCCCTGGGGAAACCCTTCTGCCTGCACGCGAGCAGCCCCAAATCCCCCACCCCACTCTCGCCCCATCCCAGAGCCCCCAGAAGGAGCCGGGACCCCCGCAGCGCCCAGGTGCCGGCTGTGGGGCTGTGCTGCAGAGCCCTGCAATGCTCAGATCCCTGAGCCAGCGGCTGACTAACAGCAGGCCTGAGCCATCCAAAAAATCTCCAGACAAGGTTTTTGTCTCTCTCCTGTGTTTTGTCAAATATCCATATTCTGTACAGCACATGCTATACTGACACAGGGAAAAGCCAGTCCCCCCAGCTCCATCCACAAGCAGTGGGTGCTGAGCCCTGGGCTGGATCCTGCTGGGTCTGCACCCCAGCCCTACACCCTCTGTGTGCCCCTGGGGTCCAGGGGGAGCCGGGGGTGCCGGGTCGTTCCTGTTGGTGGGTGTCAGAGCCTGCAGCCTGGAGCAAGGTGCTCAGCGCTGCATACAGCGAGCATCAGCCTGGCTTGCAAGGAGACCCCAAGGGCCGAGGAGGAGCACTGTGGGTGTCACCACCCACCCATGCCACCTCTCCCTGCAAACAAGGGACTTCTGTGGCCCTGGGGACAGGCAGAGGAGGGTGCTGCCAGTGCTGCCATTGCCCATTCCCCTCGGCACGGCTGCCCCGAGGAGCAGGTGATGGGAGCTGCGGGGAGCTCCTGCCGTCACCCCGGGTTGCCCAATCTGCCGAGCCTGTTTCGTCAACATCCTGTGTTTACCTGGCTGCAAAATCGCTGCGCACGAGGGAGGAAGAGGAGGGAGGGAGCCTCTTCCCCTTCCGCTACAGCCCAGGGAGCTTTGTTAAAGAGCGATCCCAGGCTCCCCAGCCCCTCGGTTCCTCTTCAGCTGGTGCCCACCGCGGCTCCTTGCTCTGCCCCAGCCCTTGGTGCTGCTTGGGGGAGGACGAGAGGGGAGGGGGTGTCTATACCTCAATTTGTCTTTCATAGGGGGCTGGAAGCTGGGCCTGGGGGTGGCAGGGGCTGGGCAATGCGAGCTGGCCCACATCGCAGACCCCAGGGAGAGGGACGGCTGCGGGGCTCCTGCCCCTCCACGCACTGCGGTGCCCAGGGGCTGGTGACGCAGCACTGCACAGCACGCACGGTGTTTCCATTGGCACCGCTTCGAAGGGAAACCCACAGCATGACACCATCCCGAGCAAGCGGAGGAACCAGGCAGGGACGCTGGCATCACCACCCCGGGGGACGCGGGTTGGCTCGGCTTCCCAGCCTCCCCGCTGCCCCGCGCTCAATGCACAGAAGCAGCCGCGCTGCAGAGAAACGGGGCCGTTGCTCCGGTCCGTGCAATTCTCCTGCCACGAACCCCGCCGCCATCAGCCCTGTCAGTTCCTGGCAGACCGCAGCCGAGAGCTGCTGTGGTGTGGGTCGGCCGTGCAAGACACTTCCGCACCCCGCGCACGCACGTCCTGTGGCTCGGGCGTGGGGCAGCTCCTCCGGCCTCACCAGGAAGGCAGCCCCGGCTCAGCGCTGCCGGCTCTGCCTTTGGCTGGGGATGGAGGTGGAAAGATGCGGTGTGGGGAAAGCCAGGGGAGGAAGAGGGAGGGACAATCAGATGAAGGAGGGAGGAGAAAGTCAACGTCCACAGCGGTGCTCCATCGTGCTGGCACCAGCAAGGACCCAGAGCTGAGAGCAAGAGCTGGGAAAATGAAATGGCTTTGCTCAGGGCCAGAATAAATGTCCTGCACCGGAACAGCCGGCAGGGCCAGAGTGGGAACGCCAGCCCCGGGCTGCTCCTTGAGAGCCGGGTGATGTCCTGGTGTGGGTCACGCAGGGAGAGCAAGGGGACGCTGCACGTGAACAAAGGCTGCGCGGGGCTCACAGCCGGCACCGCACGCTGGTGCCACGTCTGCCGCAGCCGCCCGCGTGCCCGGGGCTGGCACCGACCCGACGGGGATGCTCAGCCACCCTGCAGAGCAAGCGGGTGCCCCGATGAGGCCCCACACGGCATGGGAGCAATGTCCTGAGCTGGGAAATGCCACGTCAGTGCGCAGAAACAGGGTTTTGGAGTCAGCTCTTCCCCCTGGGGCTGGAGCAGAGGCCAGGTCAATAACTCCTGGTGCAGCAGGGCGCTGGGAGGAGCAGACCCTGCGAGCCTCCCATCCCACAGGACCTGTAGGAGGGTGTTTACAGGAGCAGCAGCCAGCAGACCCAGAGCCGGTTTGCCCCACGAGAGCCCCTCGAGGCCCTGGTGGCCTCCAGCCATGGAGCCACATCTCCTTGGGGTTTGATGTGCGTGGCTGGGGCTGGTGTTAGGGCTTCTGGGCCAAGGAGAGCAGAGTGGGTCCCACGGTGTGGGTGGGATGGGAAACGGGAACCCCATGGGCGGGAGCCTGGTTGTGGGGCCTCACTTTTGGGACTTGGCTTTGGGCTGATGGGTGCAAGCAGTGCCGGTGCCTGGCTCTGGGGACAGGCACTGCCTCTGTTTTGGTTCAGGGACACGGCTGTGATGGAGACTCGTGAGGATCGTTTGTGGAGATGGTAACCCTTAACGAGCTAACCAGCAGGGCCAGCAACAGCTGCGGGCTGGGCGCTCCCTGGGCCTTATAAAAGGAGATGGAGGCCACCGGCTGGGTTTGGGCTGATGGGGAGGGGTGCTCAGTGCCCTGGGGCTGGCTCTGGGGCCTGCCACCCTCTGTCTCATCCCAACTCTGCTTTGGCTGCCCGAGCAGTGTCTTCTTGTGCCAGCTGAAAAAGCTTTTAAAAGCTTTCTGCTGAACCTGCTGAGTGCTGTTCTGGAAATGTCTGACAGAGGCTTCTGGGGTGAGAAATTACCACGGCATCCAGCCTTCCTGCTTGGTGTTGGGCTGCCTGCGTGGATCACGGGGAAGGTGAGGTGCTGTAACCATGCTGGCTGGGTGGGCTGGTGCCACAGCGTGTGCAGGAGCTGGCACTTCTCTGCTGCTCCTTGTGGCCCCCTTGGGAGCCACCTATGGGTTGTTGGGGCCGGGAACTCAGGGTGCTGCTCGCTGACCCAGCACGGTGGTGGAGGGGTCCTGCCGCTGCTCGATTCAAACAGGAGAGAAGTGAGGAGGAACGCTTTAGCTGGCACCCCCAGAGAAGGAGCGAGGCGTGGGGCTGTCTGCTGTGGGTGTTTGCCGCAGAGGAAGGCTGCTCGCGGGGCAGGAGGGCTCGGCAGCTTGTGAAGGGCTCGTGCTAGGGAAACCGTGCGCGTGCTTGCATCCCGACGCAACCCAGTACGGGAACAGCTTTGGAGAAGCTCCCCCTCAACACTGACATCTGTTATTTTTCTAGGATTTAAAAAGGAAAAAAAAAAAAACCAACAACCGAGAAGCCTTGTGCGTAGGTGAGGGGATGCTGCCGCTGTGGTGACTCAGTGGGGACGTCTGTGAATTCTGAGAACAAAAATGGTTTAGGCAGCAATTGTGAATGATCGCTTGCAAAGGGGCGGCTGTGGTCTCCATCAGAGAAGCAGTCCAATTTCGGTTCTTCCTTAGGGCTGGCTTGTTAACAAAGAAGTTATTAATAACCAATTAAGCCCGAGCTCACGTCATGCCTTCCTCTGGAAGCATGGCAAGAGCCTCTACGGTTCCTCCTTCGGCTCCATACCCACCCCACTGCCACAGCCAAATGGACGCATGCAAACGTGGGGGCTGGATTCAGGCATCCACGCAGGGCTGCACAGGGGGAACACGTCCACAGGATGCTCCCTGGGCGAGCGGGGCAGAGGAGGCAGGGATGGGGGTGACCATGGCCGCAGGGGTGGCTCAGGACTCATTTCGGCTGGAGCAGCAGTGGTGCTGGCTGAGCCCATCGTGCTGCGGGCAGCGCTGCGTGGTGGGGGGTTCAGTGTGCCCCAGGGCAGGTGGGGGCCCTGGGGACAGCTGGGGGGGCCGGAGGGAGGAGGTGTCCCTGGGCTGGGGATGTGCGTGTGGCCGCATCCCCGGCCGGGCAGGGGGGAGGTTGCTGGAGCGGTGCCCGCCGGGATAATTTGCCGGGTGCCGGATGTGCTGTGAAAAATCAGAGAGAATCCAGGCACTGTGCTCCTCCTGAAACCAGCTATTCAGGAGAGGGATGAGGAAGACAAGAGGGAGGAAGCGGAGGGGAGACACGGCACTGAAGTCTTCTGTCTGGCCGGGGCGGATGCAGGTGCAGCTGTGGATTCTCTGGCTGCTCCACGCCGCCCTTTCCTGCAGGGACAGAGGAGATGCGGACAGGAGTCCCCCCCAGCCCGGCTCAGCTTTTGCTCTGATTTATTCTTGCTGCTGTAACATCTGGGGCAGCCTCTTCTCCTGTAATCTGGGCCTCGAAGTGGCAGGTCTGTGGGGATTCTCTGAGGTCTAGTAAATGGTTGAGCTATCTCAGAGGTTTGTATGACCTCTCTCCCCTCCCCAGCCATCTGTCTTCAGGAAATGTTTAGAAATGAAGTAGTTTTGAAATCTCTGCCCAGCCCATCATCAGCTTGGTCTGAAATGAGCCAACAGCCTCGGAGGCTGTGAGAGGGAGTCCATGCACGCGGCCTCACCAGTCCCTAACCACACAGGGCCACAGCATTGCCTTTGTTTCTGTAGAAAATCCAGCTAAATAAGGCTGCCACCACTGCTTTGGTGGCACATCACTGCCTTGTGCCATTTTCCCAGGTGGTGTTTTTGCCTGTGCAAGGCAAGAGGAAAGAGTGAGCAAAGACTTCAGGAGGCCACAATAAAGCTGATGGATCCTTCCTGGGGCTGTGACAGATTGCGATTTCTGACACATCGGCTGTGGAAATCCAGGGTAATTTCACTGAAGCCTCGCCAGATATCCGCCTATGTAAATGAGACAGGATCTGGCCTGACTGTTTTAAAGAAACACTGCCCAGTGGTTAGCTCCGGGATGCACGCTTTTGCTGTCTGCCTCTTAGCAAACGCTACAAGGCTCACACAAGGCAATGCCTCATTTTAAATGGGAAGTCTAGGCGTTGCTCTCCCTAGAAATGCTCCTGCAGTGTTGGAAATGACAGCATTTGCTTCAATGGAAGAGTTCATGAGGTGCCCAGGAATCCAGGAACCTGGGCCATCTCCGGTGAAGGCGGTGGCACAGGAGCAGCACGGCTCTGGGGCTTTGCCTCGAGTGCTGTAAGGCATGTACATCAGCACAGGCTGTAAAAACCTTTCCCATGTAGGCGTATGTACAGTGTATGCACACAGAGGTGCACTTGCAATGCCTAGTGGAGTACATGCAAAACACTCTGAGTCTGTGTTTAGATAAAATATTCCTTCCAGCTGGATGTTCCTTTCAGCTCACCATCCCATACAGATTTGCTGTCTTCCTTCCCTTCTCCTCCTCTCTTGGGCTGAAAGAGGAACTGGTTTTGGTTTTTGCTGGCTTTTGGGTTTTGCTAGGGAGCCCTGGCTGACTGACAGTCCTGGTCATTACAGGCTTTGTGTGTCCCAGCGGCTCGGAGAGCTAACGATTAGGTGGCAGCGGGATGTAACGGTGTGTTGTGTCTGTGTGTTGTCTTGTTGCAGTAATGTTGCACGCCGCTCTCCTGCTGTGCTGCAGGAAGGTTTGGGAGGGGGCTCGTGAGTGCATCAGCCCTGCTGGTCCCCCCGCTGCAGGGACTGGGATTTCAGCTGCTCCAGACTTGCCCAGAGCAGGGGCTTGGAGGCAGCTTGGAGGAGCTTGGGAACCTGCAGGGCAGCAGGGACTGTCAGGACCAAGTGCACCGGGCACAGAGCTGGCATCTCTTCTGGGAGACCCTCAAAAACAGCCTGGGCAAGTGCTCCAGCCCTGATCCAGCCTGGGCACTTCCCTTTTCTCCCTCTGGGGATTAACCCTAGGTCTGCAGAGCAAGCTGGTTTGTTTGCTGCTTCCTCAGCTGGGATCAGCAATGCAGCCTGCAGTGGCTTGCAGCTGCACTATTCCTGGCTCCCCAGGGCAGAGACATTTACTGCTTCAGTAAATCATTTTAGCATGTGTGTAAATCTACCATGTAGGACAGGCTCTGAACACCCCGGGTGCTGAAGGCTGAAAAAGCATGCCACCTGCCTACAAGGCTTAGATAGCCTCAAGGATGTAAAACATGCCAGTCAATGGACAGTCTGGGGAAAGGCATATGGAGACAGAGCTTTTGGGAGCAGCCTGGGACAGCCCTGCTCAGGAGAGCTGAGAAACTGCACGTGAATATTGCACTTTGTCCCTGCTTTCAAGTACTGCATATGGGCAGGTTTGATGTGCTGAGCTGTAGGCCAGTGTACGGGAAGGGAAGAGCATCTCTCCTGCTCAGAACCGATGGTGGCCAGTCCAGAATCCCAGCACTGGTAGTGATCAATAGTTAATGCTGGAGGAAAAGTATTGGAAATGGGTGAACAAACAAATATGTCCTTGTTATGTTCTCCTAGGACCCAGTGGTGTGGGGCTTGGATGTGTCTGAACCAGCCATGTCTTTATGTATAAGATCTCTCTTGAAAGAGGCACCCAAGAATGGCAGCATCTCCAGTTTTCCAACTCCTCTGGGCTCTGATCTTGGTGCAAAATGGGATGTCTTGCCTTACTCTGCCCAGAGGGAAGATACGAGTCTCATGTTTCTATTTTGTGACAAACAAGTGCAAGCAGGAATAGCTGATGCAGACCCACTCCTTGCAAAACGTCTGTAATGAAGGATTGCAAGTGGAACAATAGAGATCCGCACGCGGTGCTTGCATGGAAGCATCTGTCCATTTTTCTCTTGAGAGTCAGACTGGTGGCTTCAGTGGAGGAAATGATTTGTAAAACATAGCCCTTCCTTTCCAAGTGGTAAGACCCTTCCAAGTATAAGTTGCTTTTAGGCCTTGCTGTGCAGGTGTCAGAGCTGTTCTTCCAGCCCACTGGTGACCCATGGGGGATTTTCAATACTAAGGCAGTTTAGACTTATTTGGCTTTCACTCTTACTGAGCAGGTTATTCAGTTTATGCATCTCCGCAAAGGCCATTTTCCCTATTGCTAAAATCTGTTGTGGCTGTAACAGTTTGCACCCCCCACAGTGCTCATGAAGCAACATGCAAGCATAGAAAGAGGCTTCTTGAGGGACAGAGGAAGCCTACTGTCTGTAGCAGCTTGCTTTGCAGTTATTTTTGATTGAGGTTGTGGTTTGTGCCCCAGAAGAAACAGGGCTGTGCACAGCCAGTTCCCAGCAGCGCTGGTACTTGCTTCGTCCCTTCTCTGTTCAGAGATGCTTGATTTCTGAAGATAAGAAGGGAATGGGTTCTTTTGACTTCCTCTAATGTTCACAAGGTCAGAGAGCAATCTTGTATTTCTCCACCTCATTCAGTCCCTAAGAATGTGGAAGCTTGTAGAAGTATTAATTACAGCTAATTATAACCTGCTTGGCCAGTCTTCATGCTCAAATGGCTACTGAAACCAGCTATCGCAGGAGATGGGGATTGCTCATACAGGCTCATCTCACCCAAGGGAGCCTTCTGGTTCAGGGGCTGGCAGAGCAGTTGTCCAGCACGAATGATCTGCAGAGCAGCCTAATAGTGTTAGAATTGAATGTGTTCCGAGAATTTCTTGCCTGCAGTGCTGTGCAGTATTTGTGCTATGGAGTCCTGATGGCTTGTCACAAATCTCTCCCAGCCCAGCTGGTGAATTTTTTAATCTGCTTGTTGATCACACAAGGACCATGTATTTACAGCTCTGCACTGTTGTTTAGCTTTTGCATTATGAAATCACCTGGGAAGACCTGTTGAGGATGAGATGCTCTGTGATCGGGTGGCAGCGACAAGCTAGGAGTTGTGACTGTGAATACAGATGTGAAAGCTGCAACTGGATTTGTGAGCCTGGGAACTGAGGAAGTCAGTTGCAGAAGTGGGGATCAGAAACCTCGAAATTGGGCCAAATAATTAAGCAACTGGCTGGGTGCTGTGCAAACACAAATGAAATAGACAGCCCTCAGCTTTCATCTGTCAAGGGGAAAAACCACCAGTGTTTCAGCTGTGATAATCAGTGATGGGTACCCAGCTGTAATCCAGGGGCTCAGTAGCTCTGTATTATCAATCCCTTGGTTTAAAAGAGACGGAGCTCAAAATGCCTGTGGCTTCCAGTACTTGGTCTGCTTCAGGGGTCCTGTCTTTGCTATTGAGAGCAATGGAATGAAATTTCTGCACTACAAACAGCTGTAGAGGTAAAGCTTATTTCTCAGGGCTGTAAGCAGCTGTGGCTTTCCAGACAGCCTGTGCTGCCAGATGTGATTTACTGGCGGGTACTTCAGGAGAAGAGCACACATGAAGGAAGCTCCTATGGACCAGCCGATGCCTCAAGTCCGTGTCTGAGCACCACACTGGTGTGATAACAGTGATTTCAGTCTTTCTACCCCAATTTATTCCAGGTAAGTGGTAGATGAATCACCGTGCTTACTTCCAGTGGGCAAGATGGTGCTTTACTCACAGGCCCTGGATTTTTGTGCTTGAATATGAAACTTTTTGTACTTGAGTCCTCTGACATGGCCATGGTCACTGCTGGAAGCTGACACTGCTCTCACTGGCTGGCTGCTTGGTTGTATGTTTTATTTGTCAGAAAAACACTTCCCCAAACCCTCTCCTCTTAGTGTACAAAGCATTTTTCCTTCCTATCCAGCAAGGTAAGAGCAGCCTAGCTCGCTGTCCCAGCCCACCGGGAGAGGAGACCCCTGGCTAGGCAGCGCTCAGAGCCAGCAGCACAGCTCCTCCTGCTCTCTGGACATTTTCCTCATCACCAGCCTGGCAGGGTGGTTTCCCTAAAGGTGAGAAAGATCTGGGAGGAGCGGGGATAATCCCTGGCCACGTGAGGTCCTTGCACAACAACACAAGTCATCCTGTGGTTTGCCTACTATTATGAAGCCCAAATTGGTCTGAGGATGGGCCTGGGGCGAAAGGGAGGGCCTGACTCTTTGGGTGACATTCTTTGGGTGGCTGCTGAAATGATAAAGAGGAACTCTGATGGGTGACGTTGTCCTTCAAGCCCTTCCTGGCAGGAAGTCCTCTCGTCATGACAAGGAGGAAGTCAAGAGGGACAGTATGAACAGTACCGACCGCAAGGGAATCCTTGTCCTCCAGCATAGGGTTAAAGGTGCTGGCTTGGTGACCTGCTCTGTGGAACCGGATGGTAGCAAAGCGAGGCCATCTTCATGGCAAACACGCTGGGCCTGAGTCTGCCACTCAAAATTGTGCAGATGGTCCCAAATGTGCAAGTGCCTTGCTGGTTGTATTTGATTAAAGAAAAACACATCCTCTCTCAGATGGGGTCCTGTCCCCTCCTTTCTGCTGACACAAGTGCTCCTCTGACCTTCTGTTGAGCAGGTTCAGGGAGCTAAACTAGCTGAAATGTAACCCTCCCCCTAAAAAGTGATTAGTTATCACCACAGATTGTTAGCCAGCCCTGGTGGTAGGGAGGGAATGGGAATGGGTGCTGGAGGTGGTGGAGGAAGGGCAGAAACCACAACACCCTGACATAGGTCAATTAAAACTTGTGGAATTTCACCCTGAGGCTTCAGTGGATTTAGTGTAAGCAATGTAGTAGCCTTGGCTTCTCGATGTGGCACGGGGAGAAACTGCACCTACAGAACAGTAAGGAGAAAGGAATGAGGGAAGGTGCCCACAGATGAAAAGGGCTCTAACTTCTAAAGAAACACAACACTTGGTAATTACTAGAACTAAGCACGTTCCAAACGTCACTGCCTCTTGCACTGTCAGTGTGTATTCATTTCGAGAAAAACAATGTGCTGGGCTTGCATTCTCTTTCCTCTTTTCATGAATCTGCTAACGTGTTCAGAAAAGGTCTGTTTTGAAAGCCCATACCAGAGGTGTATTAATTTTGAACTTGTCAGAATGAACACTTGCACTGGAAACAATTCTACAAGTTTGTCTGCATCACAAATGAAACTAAAACCATCACGCTAGCCATAAGTGTGCTCTATTCTGATTAAACTTGGGTTGTTTCCAGCTGAACTGGAACGTGGTTTTACTGGGGCACACTTCCCCATTCATCTTCCTTGATTTTGCTCCTTGTAACTACACTTATTTAAAGTGTAGAAGATGTTTAAAGAAATTAATCTAAACCTAACTGAATATGCTAGGAAATAAACATATTTTGGTCCTCTTTAGCTTTTAGACAAACCCTGTACATGTGGTCTAGCTGCAGACCCTGTGGATACATGTGTCCAGTCAAAACAGACATCAGTGTAACTCAGACTTTGCATATTTCAGTGAAAGATTCATGAATCCAGGAGGGAATAATCTGAGGTGAACGACGCTTTGTATAAATCTGAATATATTCCATATCACTGTCAGCAATATGCAGATGGCTCAGAAAATTTAGAAGAGAGCCTGTGCTTGTTGAGAAATGTCTTGCTGCTTTGGCTCTGAGGACAATAATGACTGCATTTGCCCATATTCTCATTTAATTAGCAGATTTCCAAAACTGGGCGCTAAAGAACTTGAGTCCTTATTTACCCCTTGTGGAAGCATTTGACTTCCTAGGGATGCTGAGAAACGCCAGCTCCCACTGGAGTCAGCGTGAGCGGAGGGTGACCAACCTCCTGATACATCAGGCAGGTTCTTACTTGGCTGCTTAATACAGAGTTAAATGCTGAACATTAAACACGCCTTCATTAGATGATGCTAGTCTATTTTTGAATTGATTCCTTTGAAGACCTATAGGTTAGGAGTGGGAAGGGAAATTGGTAATGGAGCAAAAATGACTGTGATTTAGAGATTGAATTGCATGCAGCTAGAGCCATGCATCAGTATAATGAGATTCAGTCTTGTTTGGTTACAAGCACTGGAGACAGAAGCAGAAAATGCGGTCCACCAAGCCAGCTCTCAGGAAATGAGAAACAATAGAGTGAGGAAATCAAATTTCAAACTGCAGGGATATATTTATCGAGTTTTCCTTAGAATTTTTGCAGAGCTTTTTGGCATTCTTTGTGCAGCTTTTTTTTTTTCCCGTGTATTTTTTCGGTCAGCCGACATATGGCTGGAGGATTAGATCACTGTAAAGCACTGTTGTTTGTGACCTATTTGTTAATGCGGGGCTGGGGTCACCAAGAAGAGACAAATGTACTTGTCATTGTTCGGTGCTTCTCAAGTGCTGTTCCTGTTGTCAGTCACACTGTGGCCAGACATTTGGAACAAACTCATTAGCTGATTAGTGGTGTGCTCAGCCCCACGTGGCGGCAGTTGCTGTGTGGGCGATATTCACATTATGGCTGTGGAACAGGCCCTCCTGGGGCTTCCCGGCAGCCGCTCTTTGCTAGGTTAGCTGGGAGGGCAGCCGTGGCCGGGCAGGGCTGGGAGAGGCTGTGCCTGCCTTGTCTCTGCTGGAAGTCTCCTGTATACCAGGCATCGCGCTGCAGCTCCTCTCGTTATCCCTCTGCTCCTTGCGACGCAAAGGCCCCTTTACTCCCACTCGCTGGATTCGCCGCCTCCATCTGCCTTCCCCATGTGGACTGCTCTGCTGCCGTAGCAGTTACTGGGGAGACGCCATGGTTATCCGCTTCTGATGCTGAGCGCGTTTTGCAATTAATGGCCTTGAACTCTGGCTCTGCCAACACAACTGAAATGTGTGCTGTGAACAACTTGATAGAGCGTCATGGGTCAACATCCAAGGCGTGGTGCAGCCTGTTCAAAGAGGACAGAACTGGGATGGAAAATTTGCTATGCTAGCACCAGGGTTTAAAACCACAGGACAAGCAGCAGTGACCTGCTGTGGTTGGTATGCGAGAAGGGCCGTAGATCCGCTGCAGTGAGTCTGCGCCCACTGTGGGTCACCTCAGGTGACCACCAGAAGGGATCATCCCATTGCAGCCTGGGCAACTCTCTCCTGGTGATCTGGGGAACCTGGCCAGCCTAGCACGAACACCACAATTTAAGGTGTTAACACAAGTGTAATAAAAAAAAAAAGCTTAATTTTGCTTGGGTGGCTTGTTTTGCCTGTGCTGAGTGACTTGATCAGGTTGATAGAAAATAGTTTTGTTGATACAGGTGTGCCAGCTGTAGGAGTCCTTTTCTGGGTTCGTTTATTTGTACACTTGTGCTGCAGACAGAGCCCAAGAGATGCCTGGGATGGAGCTGGAAGCAGACAGGAAGCTCCCACCTGTTTCTGAGAGTTGTCTGTCCAGACCTGTAAGGAAGGTAGGCAGGAGAGAAGGCAGCAGGAACACATTCTGCACATTTTATCTTAAACAAGAGCTTTTTTCTTGTTCTTTAGAGCTGTTAGCACCTAATCATTAGGATTAATGAACATGCACAGAAACAGGTTTCCACCATCGCTGGTTTTTCTGAAAAGAGGGAAGTATTCGTTCAGCTCCTGCTGACAGCGTCAGATGCTTGCAGACACGTTATTTTTTCACCCAGAATTTCATTCTGCTTACCGCTACTAGCTCAAGGTTAACAGCTAAGCCAGTATTGCAGCTAGCTGCAGAAGACTTGGCTTCCCGGCTGCCAGATGGTATTCAAAGCATTTGGACCTGCAGCATTTCTAAAACAAGTTCCTTTTAATGCAGCTTACTCTGTGCTTTGCTGCAGTCCATGTTCCTCTGTATTTAAACCTTGATCCTTCTCAGATTGAGGTCAGTGGCAATTTTGCTACCAACTCCAAGGGAAAAAGGGCTGGGCTATAAATTTGGAGTGCTTGGCCAGGCCTTCCTTTCATTTGAAAAACACAACCTCATACACTGGATTTTCCTGTTTCCTTTTGTTTTACTGTGTTTTAATAAGGCAAGATTCTTCAGGAATTTGGGTTTTAAATGACCAGTAGCGCTACCTGGAGCGAGCCGTAATACGAGCAGAGTCCTGCTAGACAGCTTCCCTCCTGACTGGCATCGACCCTCACTGTCTCCAGAACAGCCACGTCCCGTTTCCTCAAATTGTCTCATGGTTTTATGATGGGAACAAACATTCAGAGAACCACGAGGAGACCACTGACCTCTTCTAATCTATGATCCCAGGCACTGCTTTAGTTATTGCTCCAAAAGGGGAAGAATGTGAGCCCCAGGCCACCCGGCTCCTCCTGCCACGTTCCTACCACCACAGCCATTTCTGTACGGAGCTCCCCTTGGTGTGACCAAGCACAGTGACCACAAAGGTCTCGCTGCAGCTCCGTTAACACACGCTCCCCATCACCACCCAGAAGTGTCCCTCAGCGCCAAAGCGCCATTACTTTGTATCGACTAATTTGCCACCGGCAAGGGGGGGATGAGGGAAGAGGGGTGAGCACGCAGTGCCACACGGGCGCCTGGAAGTGATGGCGGTTGCTTCAGGGCCCAGTCACCTCCTGAGGAGGAGTGGGGCGCGGGGCCCTCAGGCTGCTCCCTGACGCCGGGCCGCGCTGGAAGGAAAAGTCCTCCCTCGCAGCGGGAAGGCGCAGGGTGGCCGCGGCCTGAGGGCGGCCGGGCCTGGCTGTGAGGAGAGGGCGCTGCGGCCTGGGGGGCCGGGCGGTGAGGGCCCGGCGGGGCGGCCCGCCACGGCCGGCTGAGGGGACAGGGCAG
>VXAL01012265.1:137845-195274 GCA_013399475.1 Chauna torquata
GCGTACAGCCTGCATTTCGTAACGTACGTGGAACGGTGCTTTCATTTTTTTTTAAATAAATTATTTATGTATTTATTTATTTATTACGCTCTTTCTGCAGTAGATTTGATGCTACAGATTGGTCTTGAGCGGTTAGGGTGCTATATTAGTCATTATTGTAGTTGTGAATTATATTTAAACAAGAATTATTATAGGCTACCAACAATGAACCTTTCCTGTTTTAAAGCTGTAAGGTATATCGATAACAGCTATTTGATCTCAGTTTTATTTGGCCAAGGGGCGTGTAATGCCATCCTTCCCCTTCCCCTTCCTCATCACTGATCTGGAAAGCTAAGTTATATTTAAAATTCACATGAATTGGACATGCTTCTTTTTGTTAATTTACTAAGAAAATACCCTGAATTCTTTATTTTCATCAGGAGACATAAAGTATTTGTTCTGATTGCTAAGCTGTGTTGCGGATGTTGCAGACCGTAGAGACTGACTTTAGGAGTTCAAAATGCAAATCAGGCCACAGGGTTCAGTTTTATTATTCTCTCTACTGAAATACATAATTTATGGTAATATGGAACTCTTGCATAATTCTGTATTGCTGTGTTTTGTGCAAGACAAGGTCACAGAAAACTGGATGGCCAAGGTTTAAAATACAAGATGTTAGAATGATTTTTGATTAAAATATAAGTATATCAGAAGAATATCTTCGGCAAAATACAGCCTGTTTAGGAAGTATTTCTAAATATGTTTGTCTTGGCTGATTCCCAAATACATTTTTCAGACAAACTCATGTATAGAGTTTCATTGTGAAGAATCAGAACTTTTGATAATTATTCTCTTACGAACTTGAAGTCATGGTAAACTAGCTAGATAGTTAAATATTTAATATATGGTAGATTCTCTTTAGAACTCTGTTATCAAAAATTTCCAAGTACAAATTAACCATGAGTATGCATTCCTGACAAGATGAATTCTGATAATGCTGAGCTGACTGCGAGTTATACTTCAGGAAGTTTGACTTACTGCTGCTGATTGCAACTTCCTTGATGTCATAAAGCAACGATGCAACATCATCCTGCTGTGACGACGGTTCTCCTACACGGCAGCATAGGGTAGCAGACTTTTACATGCACTGACAATATAATGAAAAATAATGTCTGCCTTTAAGAAATGAAGTATAATAAGATACTTGCAGGGTGGACATCTCTTTTTAGGAGGAGAAGAAAAAAAAAGACCTGTTCCTTGGGTAGGAGCTAAGTAGCTTTGGAAGATATTTGGGAAGGAAAAGTCCTATCTGGAAGTTACCTGGTGGTCCCGTTCTAGTAGCAGAACAGAGATCTGAGCCCTGGCTGTCAGGTGGCCTGGATGGCAATGCTCGTGGTGTTTTTCACGTCTATTATTCTTACAGTCATTTTTAATGAATAGTTGACAAACATCTGATGTCCAGTGCAAGCAGCACTGTATAATGCAGTGAGCATAAATGAGTTGTGCTTGTACTGACCGCATCATTATTTACATAACTGGTTAATCATGCTAATTTCTTTCCAGCTGTCAGCCATTTGATTGCTTTAAAACTTGGAGCTTTTAAGAAGCCTCAAATCTTGGATCACTGCTGTAAAATGCCAAAGGCCTAATTTGTTGCTTCATAAAAATGCCGATATCTTTCTTGATACAGAAATTGGCTTTTTTTTTTTAAGGAATCATTAATTTTTAATCTGTCTTAGGAGAAATATATTACTGAATAGTTACGATATTCATGATGTTGCTCTTCATGGGTCTTGTGTGTAGGAAATGGGGAAATGGCTGTTGGTTTTGCCTGGTCTAGAAGAATACAAGTTACTCTGAAATCTTTGTGTGATGACTGGTACTCAGCAAACAACTTCCTGGTCTTCCAGTGCCATATTTGTAGAGTGCTAAATTGTCTCTTGGGATCTTGCTAATAGAAAATGAAAGGTGTCTGGTTTGTATGAATGCCTGTAATGTTCTTTTTCCACTTTGCCTTGCTCTGATCTGTGCAGGGAAAGTATCGAAACGTACTAGTATCCTGCTGTCTTAAGTGCTTCAAAGAGCAACGGTTTTTTGTGTATTTCAGTAGCCTAGCTGCTCATTAAGAAACCATGAGACACTGTGGAGGAGAACATCGTGTATGCTGTCCTTTAGAATAAAACCTTCTAGGTCTAATTGTAGGTCCGCTAGCATTGGTACACTTCAATTTGGTTACATACTGGTATGTGCTGAATAGCGGACCTTAAAAAAAAAAAAAAACTCAATCAGTTTTGGTGGCTTATATAGGATTGCTTTCCTATTCCGTGGAGTGAGAAATAAATTTAGAATGCTTGTATAACAGAATAAGTGAATTCAGAGACTGTAAGCTTCAGGATGGATCTAGAACTGGGTGGTTGTAGCAGTTGAACCTCTTGGCGAGTGATGCAGGAGGCAGAAGGTTACAGAAGAGCTGCTATCGCTTATTTACCATTTTGCAAATAACAGTTTTGTCTTGGGTTTTCAAATTTTGGGGTTTGGTTGATTTTGTGATGGTGGTCTAATCTGTTGATGAGGCAAAATAGTTTGTAAGTAATTAGAAATTGTAGGCAGCTTTTAAGGAGAGGCTAAATTAAATTACTGAGATTGAGTTCCTTCAAACTGTACTGGCTATGTTCAGAGTTACCACATGAAGTTCAATGCGTGTAAATACCTAATATTGGAGTTTGTGTGAATGATTATACTAATTAGAAAATTAATACAACGGTATTTTGTGTTTTCTAGTCCCAGCGCCATTGGCAACTGGGAATGTTTACAGGAATTTGGTTTGTAATTCACTATTATGCATTTTTATATGGAAATATTACTTTGAAAATTTTCATTTTAGAAATATTATGTTTAGTGAAATGCTTCTGTATAGATAGTTATTAGCTGAGATTTTTTGGTATAGTTACAAAAACTGAACTTAAAAATTAATCCCAACACCTGTACTGCATTAATTGTTAGTAGTGTGTGCATCTGTTTTCATGTCACCCAGAGCTGTTAACGTAAATGCCTCTAACTAGTTCCTTGCCTAGGTTGCGTTCAAGGTCAGACTTGGTCCATTCACACTGCTTATGCCTTGGCCTGCAAGCTGACTTGAAAAAGCTGGCTCTTTCCAGGTGGGGAAACATGAGCACAGCGCAGAGCAGAGCTCCGCACGGACGGGTCCCCGCTGGCAGCGTGAGCGCAGCTGGCTCCGGCCGCACGGCTGGGTAAAACCAGTCCTGGCCCAGGACTGGCGACATCTGCGCGTCGCAGGCTCTCCTTATCTTAGTTTTATGGTGGACGTGGCTGGGTAAAGTTCTCAAAAATCTCAGACTCAGTAGTTTCGTTGTCCTGATGCATGCAATTTATTTTCGTTTTATTTGATAACTTTCTGTCCATGGTTAGGAATATAGCTCCCTGAACTGTCTAGAGTAATTAGTGGAAATTCTTGCGTGAGACCTCTTCTGATATATGCAGTTCTCTTCTACATTGTTGACTGCTCCTGTCTTTTCTCCAAGTGCTGTTTTATTAATGTAGTCTACAGTTGCTGAGTCTTCAGTCATGTAACTGTATAATAAATACTAAATTTACAAGGCATGAAAAGTAGAATGGTTTTGGAGAGTGACCCAGATGGGAGAACACTTGAATGCAATCTGCTTCTGTAGAAGTGGTACAAACCTGTCTTTTGTCTTTTAGACTCCTCTCTATCTCCACATACTTTCTTGCCCTCATAATTACCTTGTACTTTGCACACATGTACATCTATTTAAGTGCTTATTTAAATAGCAGTCCTAGTTCCTGTCTCTAGTAGGGTCATATACATGTTTCCCATGGCTCAGATTTGATCACCTTTAGACCCAGCGTTTTGGCGGATGTCCCGGCCCCCCCCCGCAATGGAAATTTCTGTTCTTATACCTTGTAATAAAATGTTAATCTGTGAATCATTTACTTTTCTTACTCTTTTAATGCATCATTTAGCAATTTTCTTTTCTTTCTTTCTTTTACAAATTCGGTAATACTAATTTTTTTTTTTTTTAAATCGTAAAGCTGCTCATTAGTTTAAAAGCATGTTTGGAACCTTACCTGGAGATGTTTTATGTCTGTTCCACAAGAGAGGAATGAGAAGACGTTCAGTGTAGCAGCAGTTAAACTTGTGGCCAGTTTCTTGGCCTGTTTTTCCAGAAGTGACTACTTAAAGATGGGCATACTGAGGGCCATGGTTAAAATGCCACATCTGTTTCCCTAGAGAAATTCACCAGCCAAACATTGAGTTAACCTCACTTGTAGAGACATTCCTGCAGTTCTGAAGATGTCACTTTCATAATGTAATGTCTCCTAAAATCAGGCTGGTAGTTTTCGTTATTTAAAAAGCAGAAACCCAAGCAGAGTGAGCTCTGTACTTCTGTTTGTTGGTCTGTTCTGTTTGGTTGAGTTTTGCCATGGAGAAATCCCCCGATGTACATTGTGCCCATGCTAGTCAGGAATGTGAGCATGGGTGACAGAGGTGCTAGTGATGTTCTTTTATGTTTTTTTCTTTGCCTGGTTTGAAATCATATTAATTTCTAGACTTAATATCAATTTAGTAGTTTCTGAACCTTTACAAGGGCAATGGTCTTTTCATAGCTTTACTAGAACAAAGACATTAAACGATTCTCTATTAAGTTTCTTAAAATCTTATTAAAACTGCTCCTGACTGTTTAAATCACTTCCTTGTACTTAAATAACAATCTGTCACCAGCTATTTCTTGATTGTAGTTTTTGTCAGATGCAATTTATCCCCCTCTGTGTTTTTGTTAAAACTTTTCTTCTGATTGTGCAACCGTTAGGTTGGCAAGCAATTTCTCTCTCAAACAGTTCTTCTGACTTCATTGGGACTAATCGCATGAGTAATTGCTCAGTGGTGTAAGGGTTGTACAGTTCACAAATAAGACCTTTGTTTGTAGGACCTCATGGACAAAAAACACTAAAATGATTGGTATACAGTTCTGATATTCCTTAGGGAAATGCAAAAGAAAGTATTTTTAAAGGCAGCTTCCTCCCCTGAGTCACAGGCACGAAAGACTCCCTCAAACTTCTTTCCCTGCAGATAAGAGACCTGTACTCGAGCAGCTAGTTGTGTGTTGCTAACTGGGTGAGCTGGCCCAAGCAATGTTTTTGGTTTGGCCGTTCTCCTGATGATGATGATGATTTATTTATTGAGCAGTGAGGATTTTCTCAGCCAATTCTGTTGAGCCAGTTGCTGGTGGTGCTGCTGCCTTTCCACTAAGATTCAACTCTGAACGGGGGCGAGTCCTGTGACAACACCAGTAAGACATAGATGTTTGATCCAGCCTCCTCCCTAACCTTATAAATTCAGCAAAAATTTAAGATGGTGAATGAATCCTCATCGTTCAGTTCTAAGCAGAACTATTTTAATATGCCTGCCCATTCTCTGATAGATGGCCAAGCAGAATGTACTCTGTCATGTGGTATATGTAAAGGAAAGCACTCAAATTATTATTTGAAAAACAGAATTTCAATGTTTTTAATTATTCAGTTAGCTAATTAATCAGTGAAACACTTTACCATTTTGTGACATTACTGGAGTGTGAATAGTAATGTCTGTTTAGAGGGAGATCTGAATCATGCATTTCCAGCAGTATTCAGATCCAGGGAAGATCTGGTGGATCTTTAAAATGCTCCTGCCCAGGTGTTTCATCATTTGATAGAAACCTCTTTGTGTAATAACCATTTGAGACCATAAGACTCACATCTGTTGTCTAATAAAATGTTTGCCTTCCAAGCACATACTGGCTTATTGCATGGTTTTATGATTACTTCTTGTAATACTATGCTTCTTGCAGTGATTTTTAAAAAAAAAAAAAAAAAAAGGGCTTGAAATGCTTACTAATGATGAGAAATGTCACTTTTTTTGCTGCTGTTGTTGAGCAGACTTCATGCAAGTTAAACTTTGTCTGCCAATTTGGGAGAGCATTTCTCAGAAAGTAAAGATAATGCCTCTGTTGGAATGTTTTTAGATAAACAGCGTAGGTGACACCAAGTACTTTTCGTGTTAGAAGTATGCAAATACAGTTCAGAAATCAGTATTTAATATTGCAGTTGTAGTTTTTGAGAATCCCTACAATTTTCTGCTGTATATTCTTAAAGCAGAGCTTTTTATGCTACCCAGAAGAATAGGAAGATTGTCATTGTATTGAACTATGATTATGCAGCCCATTGTTTTTTTTAGTACTTTTTCAGCAAAACAACTGCTTTCTGAAGATTTTTTTTAAAGATTGGTACCTGGGTGACACCTCTAAAAGGTATTTGTGTTTGTATGTTTACTGGCTCTCTTGGGAAGATTTAATAAGGCAATAACATACAGGAATGTTTATAATAGTTTTTATTTGGTTTTCAGAATTCTTAAATTTTAGGGAAACTGAAGAACAAATGCTTTTGTGACAGCAAAATCACTTCAGACTTTTATCACAGAGAATCGCTGAGGTATATCATCGAAGGATGTGAGGGTGTTTTTAGTCTGCAGAACTGCTTGAGTGTTGCATTTAAAATTTACGAATTGCTGACCCTTTTGTGAAACACTGAGACAGACTGAAACGTCTGGCTTTTAGTACGTTTGACTACCTGTTGAATAATCTCCTTTTACTTAGCCTGCTGATTTAAGCACACGGAGTAGTGTAATTGACATTTTTGTGTCTGTCTTCCAACTAGTAGCATCTGTGTATTTTTAATTTCGCAATAATGAATGTGATGCCTCCAAGAGGGTATTTACATATCCTTTAAAAGGCAGAACATCGTACATATCTGCAGATGTGTAATGCTGAGAAGTGCTCTGCATGGTGGTAGTTCTGTGCTTATGTTGCAGGCTGCTGAAACGTTGAAGATGTAAAGAATGGCTGGATAGTTTTGTAGGTTGTCTTCATTATACTGTTTTTAATACACTTCCTGAGGGGTTTTGTGTTCTGCAGTTTATGGCCCAGATCAAGCAAAGGATGTGAGCATGTGCTTCGCTTAGAACGTGTGAGGGGTCTGTTGATCTGGGGGTGGTCACTTACTTGCGGTCGATGCCGAATACAGCACATTGGCTTTTAGTACTGTTAGCTTTCCAGGTGTAAATGAAAGAAACAGGCTTGAACATCCTGAATTCAGAAATGTCTTTGTTATGTACATGCCAGCACAAAATTGTGTCTGGATGCCTTGGGACAGAGCCAGATTTTTCATCTTTTTTTTTTTTAGGTGTCAGCTTGGATAGTGTATATACTATAGTGCCTTTTCTTGTCTCTGGAAATGCTGATTTTTAGTTTTGTTTTAAGAAGGGATTCCTTTTTTTTGAATTCAGAAGCAAACTTTAAGGGAGAAGGAAAGTCCGTGCTTGTTTTTTCTTTTCTTTTAGTTTGTGCTTTATAGAAAGGCTTAAATGTGCCATCAAGACTTACTTTGTCTGTTTTCCCTTACAACTTCAGAGCGCAGCAGTCAGGCAGTGGAAGGTGGGCAGGATCTCGAGGCAGCGCCGGCGTGCTGCGCTCCGGCCGTACCGGCGCTCAGCGCTCCCACGCTGTGGACACGGTGGTGCCGAGCAGGCGAGGACCCTGCACTGGGACTTTGGGGAAGAGTAGGAGGGAAGCACGCTGCTGCCAGCTGCCTTGGTGCTAGCTCACAGGGGAACTCTCGCCACATAGCAAACTGGTAAATTACATACATTTTCATATATATATATATATGTGCGCGTGTGTGTGTATGTGCGTCTGTGTAGACATATATGTATAAACCGGACCTGGAGCTGATCAAATTTATAATGGTAATGCTGTTGGCGCAAGCAAAACCTTCCAATTAAAAACACATCCAGTGCGCATCAGACGTGTGAGACGGATGTGTCTTTGAATGCCATGAGACTTTTGCTCCATGAAACTCTGCTTGTGTTTTGTCAGAATTGCTATTTTAACTGTTTTTTTAAAATACGGTGACTTTCCCTTTTTCTCCTTTCATGGGAAACCAGAGTAAAAGAGAATTAAGCGCTGCCTGCTGCTTACATGCTAAACAGATGCAAATAAGAGTCCCCTCCCTCACTATTACATCCTCTCTCCTTATGGGTTGCTACATTGTTTTGATTAAAGCAATTCCATTGCCAACTCCCAGCCCCGAGGGCAGGTGAGAGGAAAAAATCCCTGATTACAGCTCAGCGATTAACATATCTTTTTGAGTTTGTAATGTCATCATTTTGCAGAAAACAAGGTTCCAGGAGCTTCAGAGAGTAGAGGGTTGTCAGAAAGGCAAACATCAAAGTGGAAAGAAAAGAGGAGTTTATTTAAAATATAGGAGAAAGACTTAAAACATTCATGCTAACCTATGAGAGCTATTAAAAATTAAAAAAAGCCTTTGAAGCTAAGCATTAAAGATTTAATAGTATTAATTGAGTTAAGCCGTGGGAGTTAAGGATATGTAGACACATGTGTAAGTGTATGTATTCTAAGACATTATCTATATTAAGGAAGCTGAGTTACTGAGTGTTGAATTAATTGTACTCAGTTTATAAAGGCTACCTTAACAAAACACTTTTTATTCTTGGACTTAATTAGAGTAGATACCATTATAACTGAAAGTGTAAACAAAAGTGCGGTATACTTACTATCGTTTTAAAACCTGCTGTGAGGCAGAGGAGACCAGACTTGGCATATTCGAACAAGGCAAAACAAGCAAGGTAGTTTCTAATCTACGTTTGAAGATGGGTTTGTTTCTTTATATAAAGTCTGGGTTTTTTTTTTTTGTTTCTACAGAATAAATACCTTTTCTATTCACTGTCATGAGAACAATGACTTAATACTGTTGTACTCAATAATAATATGGTTCCTCTTATCCCGTGATACTCTGCTTGTAGTCCTAGCTGCAGGTACGGGCTTTTTTTCAGTCGTTCTGCTTTCACATTGGTCAGTACTGTATTTTCCCCGAAGATCAATAGATTTTGGGAACTGTTAGCTTTTCTTATGTTTAGAACTTAACCACTGTTGAAGACTTCTTTCTGGAGGGAGAAAGTGGTCCCTCCATGGCTCTGTAAATAGATAACGAAGAAAAATTGGAGTCAGTCTGTGGCACTCTAACAACTGCAGTAGCCTGGTGTTGAAGGAACAATACGTGTTTTGTTTTTAATTTTTTTTCTTTACGAATTGAAAACTCAATTTAAGACTCACCTGACTCCAGCTTTAACAAGCAGGGGAAAGCCAGGTCCATATGTTGTTTGCAGAAAAACGAGTAATGAAAGCTTCTTGCAAGTGTACAGGTGGCCTGGCTAAGGAAGCTGATGTCCAGAGGGGAGCAACAGCAGACAGGATTTGATTGGCATGGAAATACCGGTGTGTAGAGACACTACCAACCTTGTCAAGAGGGATAACGAAATTGAGGATGATCTTAACACATTCATTTTTCCTCCTTCAGGAAGATGGTTGCTGACAGTGTAAGGCGGGTTGTTTGAGCTCTTCTTGCTGCAAATGTAGCTACTAAATGATTCAGCATGATCCTGTACCCACGCATTTTAGCAATATTGATGAATTCATTGCCCTTCTGTTAGCTGATGGATGTTAATGGGCTAGAATTTCTTCTGTACATTAGGACTAGATGGAATGCTCTTGAAAAAAAAAATCAGAAAATGGAGTGGGTGAGTTTTTATGTCACTTTCTTGTTCTGTTTATAAATCTAAAGAGAGAAGATGCTTTTAATAATTTGTGGTAAAACAGTGGTTAAAAGAATAATCCACAGGACAGTGCATGCAGCTGTGGAATATACAGATAGTAGTATTACACAGTGGATTTACTTAAACAGAAAAAACACCAAAAAACCACATTTCAAGCTATAATCAGATGTGTCAGAAATACAGAGGCTTGACTTTGGATTACACGTGATAGATATTGTCCTCTGCCTTTTGGGCTCCTCACAGGGTATATGGAGTCCCGAGGACATGTACAGAATTGCTGGATGCAGAGTATCAAAGCTAAGAGGATATAACATGTTCTCTGCAAGAGCTGACTGCAAGAAAATGACCTTTAATAATGAAACAGGCACAGATGCTTTTTAGTAACAAGTCTTTGTCATCCTCTTTGAGAAGAGCAAGCTAATTCCCACTCAAATAATTTTCCATCTAAATGTCCAGAACAGATAAGACAGTAGGTAGAATGTTGATGCTGAAGGACAGATTCAGAAACCTGGAGGAATCGTTACAATGACAGCTGAAAACTGGTGCACGTCTGGAGAATGTGGGATTCACTGGCATCTTCAAGCCAGGTTTTTTTTCCTAATTCCACAATAATCAACAAAATAATAATAAAGGTAATAACAAATATTTGCATTTGGGAATAGGATGATCCTTAGTAATGTCTGAATGAAGCAAGTGGAACGTTTTAAGTAGCATAACAAGGAAAAATCAAGGAGTCCGTATATCAAGTGGGTTGACTTCTTTTTGTCTTCTAGTGATTCACTTCCATCAAGGATGAACGTAAGCATATAGCTCAAAATCAGGAACTGAGGTAGCACAGAAGTAGACTGAAGTGGCTAGCAGTGTTTTTGGGTGCTGTTCCATGGGAAGCATAACCCAGTCTAAATCCAGGCTGCCGCTGATGGACTTGTTGTGCCTGCTCCTCTGGCTGTGCATCCTTTCTGCCAGGCAGCGCTCCTTTGGATGGAATTGCTTTTCCTGCTCAGGTGGTGATGCTAGGTAAGTTAGACAACTCTGGTAGGAAGAGAGGAAAGAGGTAGGATTATTTGACAAATATTTTGGAAACTGAGTGGTATGTACAGTATGAAAAGATAAGGAGGAATAAGAGGGAAAGATGAATAAGCGTTACGTGACAGATAGCTAAAATCAGTCTGTAAGAATATTGAAAAACTAGAGGACAATTTTTTTCTGTTCTGTGGCTGTCTTCAACTTGAAACAAAATGAGTGAGTCTTACTGTTATGAGCAGCTAGGTAGTAAAAGGAGATTTCCCAGAAAATCCACTGTTTCCAGTTCCTACGTTACCTGTTGAAGACAAGTCCCAGGATTAAACTGTTATCTTGGCCAGCAATTTGAGCTTTCAAGGTGCAGCTTTACATTTTGCATTGTAAAATGTAGCTATAGATTGCTATTGAAATGAGTGCTACTTCCCTTATTTGTACTTTGAAGTAATTAGAGTGACTTTGGGATTAATTGGTTTGATGACCTGATCTGTCAGAAAACCCAGCTTGGCAGGTCCGCTCCCTGAACCCACTCACGCTGTCTCTGGGTGTGGTGTGAGGGGCAGAGGTGGCTTGTGACACAGCGGAGCTGGTTGGAGCAGGACCGCTGCTGCCAGGAGCAGCGCTCAGCCGGCTGAGAGTGCAGGGTAAACCTGCACCCGCGTCCTCAGCGCTCTGTGAGCGTGAGTGCTGAGCAGGAGAGCCTAACCTCAACCCCTGGTTTTTGGCCAAAAAGTTCCTACAGCAGTGTGCACGGAGGATTTTAGGATATAAGTTTCCCACGTTTTAATTGTATAGCAACTTAATTGGTTACGAGCATACAACTGCATGTAGCTTAATTTATGAGGATTAAAGTAACCTTACGTTAGTTGTTACCAGTTATGTTATAGCTGAATTAAGACTCTGTTGATGTTTCCAGATGAGTGTGAGAGTATGGTGGCTGTGAGGGATGGCACTTGAAGTTTTATGCTGTGAATGGGCATTGATGAACGTAGCTAAGATATTAAATCAACCACCTGTTTCTTTACAGGCTTGGAGTTTGTGTTAGCAGCCAGTACGCTTATCAATTTTAACTGAAAAAAATAGTAGTGTCTTGTATGTATGAACAGTTACGGCTTTGCACATCTCTTGCTGTTCCTTGAACAGTTCTTTTCATTAGAAATTTGTGTTGTAAAGTAAAAGTATTCTCAGCTTCTAGCAGTAGTAACATGGAGAGTTAAACTGATGTTTTTCCCTAATCCGTGTCATGAGTATTTGCCTTTGGCCTGTTGAATTTATTAATGTGGTTGCATGGCTGTGGTGTGTGGGCGGATAGGAGAAACTGCTCGTGGTGACGTCTGCTTCGTAGTAATAGTGCAAACTGAATTGAGTTAATGAAGCCTTTGTGTAGTTGTAAGTAGCATGTACCTTCTCAAAATATCCAGCCTGATGGATGAGCACAAATATATAAGATTATAGTCTTTCTTGTCAGTTGAATTTTAGAATTGCAATTGTATAAGAACTGAGAATGTAGCTAACACTTCGTAGTCTTGCAAGCTTTTAGACTGTATTATTTGCATCTCCTCCTGTGTTTGAGCTGATCTGTCAGGGCGCTGAGCTGCTGGGAGAGAAGATATAATGGCTTCCCCTTGGCAGTTGCCTGTCACTCAGTAAGCAGCGTAAGCGTCAAGGCTGGACTTTCCTAATCAGTAGTAGTCTAAGGCACGTCCTCTGGCAAGAATATCAGATACCTTCCTCCTCCATTCCAAAATGAAAATATGAAAAGAGGGAAATGTCTCCCACTGTCTCTAATTCAGTTGAAGATACTACTCAACATACATGGTAAACTGAATTTATTTGAAACTGTTACTTTTCTTTTTAAGGCGTGCATTGGGTGATTTTATTTTTTTTTCTCTGTTTGTGAGAACAAAAGATGAAGTGCTTTCATTCAAGTAGGTAATCCCCAGAGAACAAATTCCTTCTGAGAGTTCGGGTAGATATTTTCACTGCTGTGTTGGATTAATTTGCATTTAGAATTTCTGGTTCAGTGCGTAATGGCTTGACCTTATGCTGTTTTGTAATTCTGCGATATTCTGTTATTCATTACACACCCAGTACTTGCTGTATTACTAGTGAAAAATAAACTGTGATCTGCTGCATAAAATGAATCTGGTACTGTTGATGACACTTGGCCTAACCATAGAAGGAAGAATGTGTTATTTTTAAAGAGATGTTGTCAAGGCTTGTAATCCTAAAATTAGACCTCCAGTGCAGGTCAAGTTTGGATCGCTTGCAGTGATCTGCGTGACTCTTACAGAGGCTGTCCCCTTTTGTGGAACTTCAGAGCATCTCTGCTGCTGCTGCCCACGCTGTCAGCAATTCCAGCTGTGTTACAGGCTGCGAAGTCAAGTGTAACACAAGTCAAAGCCCTGGCGGCTGGCTTGGTGGGTCCTGACGTAAAGCGGGCAGGTAGCGCTGCCGCGCTCAGCTACACGATGAAAGTCACGGGATTTCTGCTCCATGCCCCCCGCTTTGGGTAGGCTGTGAGTAAGGAGATAAGCTCTTCATTGAGCTCTGATGCTGCCCTCCTCGTTTAAGGAGATGTGTATTAAGAAAAGGTGTTATGGATAAAAGGCAAATGAAGGCAAATTTGTGTCTGTAAAGCTGCTTTCTGGCTAAGTGGCTGTTCGGGCTGGACTGAGTTTATCTCTGTGAGTCTGAGGCATGACTGTGAAGTCAGTATAGAGTCTAACCTTGGGTTTCATGAATATGCATAAATTTGAAGGAGAGTATCTTTCAGCATTAACTCTTTATTTAAAGAAATCATTTGGCCACCTGCTGTCTGTGAAAGCTGACCTTGTTCTCTCATTTGTAAAAGATGGTGGAAAGCTTCCAAAACGTTTAATTTTGAACCATTTCCTCTTAGAAATTACACTGAGGAGGACAAGCATTTAAACTGTGTAAAATGGAAATTAAACCTTTCTTCTGGAGTTAACCCTGTTCTTCAAGCCATTTGCCAGTCTGTGTTTGTAATTCATTTCCTAAATAATTTTGAAGGTTAAGGAAGGGCATTGATGGTAATTTCAGTGTCTTCATTTTACTGTTTTATTCACATGAATTGCTGTTTTCTCTGCTGTACAATAGCAAGAGGGAGCTAATAAGTGTGCTACTTGTTGGCTTTTCTGTACAGTGCCAAGCTTCTTTGCTTCTCTTAGCACTCTTCTCCAAGGCATCACAATGTACAGTTGCCCCTCTTCCTGTTTGGTTTTGGGAACAATGTTTGTGTTACAGTAGGATATTATCCCGTAGGCAGTATAAAGATAGCCTTTTGGTCATGCGGTTGTTCTGTAAGAATTAGTTATGAACAGGAAAAAAGTATGTGAAAGAATTGACTGAGTTAGAGAAATTCTGTAGCAGTGTGGGATCCAGTGTAAGAAAAATGTCTTTGCCGTCATTTTTTTCTGGGTTATTATATTCCTGAATTTTAAATAAAGACTTATGCTCCATTCATTTGTCAATGATTTCTGCTTCCTGTTTGTGGAAAATAAGGCTTTCTAAAAGCACGGTAGTTTCGGATTTGTACACATAACAAGCTACCATAAGAAAACTAGGATAGGAATTTACAGTGCCAGGCAATGCGAGTCCTTTTTCTTTGCCATAGGTAGAAGTTGACTTACTGTTACGGTTGGGGATGTGTTTGCATGTGTGCTCTTTGTGCAGGTGTGGTGTGAGTTTCTGTCTGTCTGGGGGAAACTTCTTCCTTAGTCAGCATCTGGCAGCACTTTCCTTCTAGCCTGATTCCTTGCAGACTGGCTAGAAGCACTCTGCAGGCCCTGGGTTCTCTGATTTACCCTGGAATACAAGTCCCTGAGGATCGCCTGCCTCTGTCGTTCCATCCCGATAACAGGGAGGGCAGACCTCTAGCTCTGTGTGCGTGTGTTCAGATCTTAGAGGTGCAAAGCACACGCTTCGGCTTTATAATGTGTTGGAACTTCCCTTAGCTGCTTCAGCACGTCTTAGGCAGGAGAGGCTCTTGGTGGCTTTGTGGGGATTTCACTCGCACTCCTTTGCAATCGTAGTTGGATGCACGTATCCCAGGTGGGACTTCCCTAATGCAGCCCTGTTCAGTGGCACGGTGGGCTCGCCTGTGCCCCCCCGTATTGCAGTCTCTTGCTCTCTGTTGCCAGCACAGCTGCTGAGGACATCCTGGGAACCTGCCTGAGCTCCATTGGAGTGTATTTTCTAGTGATGGCCAGCAGAATCTCTTTGTGTGATTGCAGTATGACTCTTAGAGTGAAAACTTGCGGTTATCTTTCCATGTGTTTCGTGAAAAGGGGGATGTTCTAATGTGGATTGATGTCTGTAGTGACTGCCTGAAAATCACAAACTAATAACTGAATAGCTTAAAAAATCACTTATGCATGTAACAAGTTAGATGAGACATTTATGTATTCTCTAATACACTTAATTAAAATTTTAGGCAGATTTCTGGCAAAGTTCTTACATTTAATGTTAATTTTCACCCTTTTTATTGCCCACTTGATGTGAAAGGCTTTTCATATATTTCTGGTCCATACTTAGCTGGACTACATGTATATTTACCTTCAGGCTTGAAGTGAAGGGCATTTTATCAGTGCAGACAAACCCTGGTTTGAGTTTTGCATTCCTGAGATCTGAATGGATTCTGCTGAAAGTCTGTATATAGGTGGATTTGTGTGGCTGTTTCTTTGAACTAAGTTATTAAGGACTTTGTGGCTTGGCCTCATTTCTGAATTAGTCTCAGCAAATTAAATATGGTTTCCTCACGTAGATTTCATTTAGTGAATTTAATTTCTTGTGAGAGAGCTGGTAAGAAGTTCAGTCAAGAGCTCCTTCTGTCTGCACATTGTATTTAAAAAAGCACCATGAGAATTCATTGGGATTATTTGTGTAACGAAACTATTGGAATAGGGAAAAGGAAATTAGGTATTCCCCTCCAGATTACCCTTGATAGCACAGGAAAGCGTCACTGTGTTGTCTACAGAATTGTGTATTTCCTCTTCTATCTATTTAAAGATGACAAGTTACTTACACAACAGAGAAAATGTCATGTGGGGACCAGGGGAGAGGAAGTTTGGAAGGCTCACCTAAGCTGAGCAAGACAAAAGAACTCCGTCTTCCCCTCTCTGCTTAACCTTTTAAAGAAATTTGCTCAAGCTGATCGTGCCTTTCCTGTTGTTAGCCAGGGATAGTGGCTACAATCAACTAGTCTTGCTTTCTGCTGTCTTTGCAACTCCGGTGTTAAAAATGCAAACCCAGATTTTTGCTGAAGTTGCAAGTGCATTGTACTTCCTTGTGGTTTGTTGCGAGATGTTAATTCACTGAGGTCTCTGAAAAAATCCGGACTTTCCATGTATGTATTTGATCATGCATTACAAATGGTTTCTCACTTTTAGGTAGTAGGGATATTTGGCTTTTTGATCTCTTTAACCAGAAGAGAGGCTGTTACGGTGTTCCACGATCTATAATAATCAAGTAAAATGCTTCCTTTTCGTGGTGTGGAAGCAGAGAATTCGTAAAGCAGATGCTGAAAGGCTACGGAGTTCTCAGTGAGGGTTACTGCTACTGCCAAAATAGTTACCTTAAATGTTGTTACAACTAGAATCTGGAGTTTAAAAAAAAAAAAAAAACACAAAAAAACAACCAACCATCATCTTTCCACTCTGGTCACCCTCTACATTTTTAGTAGAACAAAATGAAGTTCATAGTAAATTGTCTTTAGTGGGTTAAAAGTAGAATGGGATTAGAAAATACGTTTGCACCAAGAAAAGGAAAAAACAGATATTAGTCTCATTCCGTTAAATGCATTTGTTTTTGTGAATCAAAGATACGAAGGTAAAGATTCATGCCAGCAGTAATGGACTGATGGTTTTCAAATATTCTGTTCTAGAATAGCAAGTGAAATCTTTAGTTTTCTGGAAGGCTGAAAAATGCTTGTTTCACTGTATCCGTTGCGTTCTCTTCTGAAAGGCTTGTTTTTCCACAGCACTGCTCGGGATTTGCTCTGTGTTAGGGTACTGCCTCCTTCGGAAGCTGCTCCCTAGCAAAGCTCCCACGTTACTGAGGCGGGAGAAGTGGGTCCTCCTGCACGCGTGCGTTCCCCACTCGCTTGCTTTTGGGGGGTAGCTTTAGTGGTAATGTGATAAATACTAAGCATGTCCCAAGTACGGGGTTCTCTCCAAACCGTTTCTGTTCTCAGTGAGGCCATGATTTGTATTCTCGCTCTTGCCTGTGCCTTATAGCGATCCACAAATACTTTTGCTTCGTGGAGTTGCTGCCGGTATGGAGAGCGCAGCGGGGCCTTGCATTACGACGCCTGCGTCTGTTTGCCTGCTTCTCTGGTCCGAGGTGCACAGCTCGCTAGCGCATCTGCTTGAGCGGGGCAGTTAACGGAGGCTCTTCGCTTTCTGGTGCTGTTTTCTGGAGCCTGACAGCTTCATGTTATGCTTGATGAGCTCCTTTCACAGGCAGCCCAGGGTTGGGGTGGTTTGACCCTTCTCCCCATGGCCATGCTGGCGTGCAGTCTGATCAGCTCGCTGATTTAGCAGAAAACAAAGCAGAGCGAAAAGGCTAGTGTTGTACTGGATCTTAAGTTGACGTGCTGTTTCTAATTGCTAGATTTGATGCAAGGGAGATAAAGAGGAAGCAGCTGGCAGGTTGGAGGCTGCTGGTTTTGGTGTTGGCTTGCAATTAGATTGGCATGGCTTGCAAAACTGCACCCCAGTTGTCCATGTGACCGCTTATGTTGCGATTATGATCGATTTTTTGGTTATATTTATTCCATTGGCTGAAGTTGGTGTTATTTAGGACTGGCATGTGTTTCCATGTACTGTAGAATTTACATTTCCATATATCATGTGTGGTATTAAAGTGACGTTTTCAAAAGCTTGTGAAGTTGCAACAAACAATGAAACGCGCTTTTCTTTTTCTCTGGTTGTGGAGGTACACGGAGCTGAGGCGCTTGGTTGTATAGCGCACTTTTAAAAATATTTAGGTAAGGCCTCTCATCCCTGGCCTTTAAAGAAGCAAAATTCTCATAAGACAAGAATGTTTTTCATAGATTTACAGCTGGTTAAAAGACAGGAAACGGGGTTAGGAATAAATGGTCAGTTCTCACAGCGAAGGGCAATTTCCAGTGAAGTGTCCTGCCAAAGATCACTGCTCTTGCAACTACTTCCTTTTCCAGATCCTTTCTAAACAGCGAAGTGACCAAATTGAAACAAAGTAGTTAAATTTGAAAAGGATCCTGAATAATTGAGAGGAAGGGAGAAAGATTGAGATCTGTTTGAGTGATAAAATGGCAGACGAAACAGCCTCAGTGCGTTTGCACAGGGAGAAGTGACGCCAGATGCACGTGCCTGGGTAGAGAGGTACAGCTACCAAAAAGCAACGCGACCGTTAGAAATTCTTTGATGGAGAATGGGAAAACCGAAGCAGTAAATCACTGTGTTGCAGTATGCTGCTGCCCCATCGGAAATGCAGAGTGCTTGGAATGCGTGTACATCAAGAAATGGAAGTGTGATGGATGCATGGAGAGACAGCAGGGTTGGTAGGAGAGCTGCAGCAACTTCCGAAAAGAGGGATTAAATCTCAGAGTTCGGAAGGAGATGTCCAGTTTCCATAAAATCATGAGTGGCATAAAGAAACCAAAGGTGACTCGTTCTTAAAAAGCATGCCCCCTGTCTGCAACAAGAGGAATAAATGCCCAAGCTTAAAGCAAAGCGATGGAAGTACTTGTTCGTGCAGCATGCTAACGGCGCGCTGCTGCGTAGCTCGCTGGGTGGGAAGCAAGAAATAAAGCGGCCCCAGAAAGGGTTGGTAGAGCCTTTTATATAAGATAGAAGACAAGGGAATATATGCGTTCTTTTCTCATACTCTTAACATGAGGATTTGTCTGAGGATGCCGGGCTTGGTGAACTTTTTATTTAACTGGTTCAGGAGGTTTTGTAGTTGTTATGTTTTTGATATCTCATGTTGTTTTCTGCTTCTCTGGTTCGGTGACAAGCTCAGCCCTTATGGGGCATTCGCGTTCTTCTGGTCTGGGGTGTGCATGGACAATATGGTTGTGTCCATGATGTGGCTGCACTTGTATCCTCTGCTGGCTCTGGTTTTGCCAATTAGAGAGGTTATTGCCTGCAGCCTGGTCTTAGTTCTTTGCGACCCTCTTTCTGCCAGATGCTGGCACATCCTCGGATAGCTCGTTTCAGCTTCCTCCATGAACTTGCCTTAATCTATTACTAACAAAAGGAGATGGTTTAGGTTAAATAATTCTTTTCTTAATTGGTGCCTTACCTTTTGATGGTGATACATTAGAGAGTGATCACGAGGGCAGGTGAGCCAGCAGCTTTGGACAGTGCTGACTTCTGGCATGAAGCAGCAGTTGTGAGCACCTGGGCATGTTTATATAGGACCATCCTTTTCAGGTTCTGGTTTGTAATGCACAAGCCTGTGAACGCCCCAGGAGAAGAGGCCCCCTTTTATTTCTGTTGCTGCTAGTAATTGGACAACAGGTGGACGCTTTTGCCCTAGAGTTGATTTTAAATATTGAGAAAAACACCAAGATGATGCAGCTTTCCTGAAGCTTAGTGTTAATTTTCCATGATTCCGTAGTAGTTTTTTACTCTGCCAAAAATTAACTTTAGTGGAACAGGATAAAATATTGTAGCTCATTGGGCTTGTTCTGCCATAGCTTAACTCACGCAGTTGTTTTCTAGGGAAGGATATATGCCTTTGTACTGAAGAAGTCATTATAGAGCTGCGTGTTGTCCACGTCGGCACTTAATTCTGCTTTCATTTTAAATGGCATGATAATAATTTGAGGAATGATAACAGTGGTAGGAATGAAGTCTGTGCTTTACTTCTCTCCCATGTCTTCTGTAAGTGATCCGGTAGCTTCTTCGAAGTGTTTGGAGAAATGTTAGAGGACATCTTAAGTATGCAATCTCTGTTAATGTGGCAAATACCATTACAGAATCAACACTTAGTGTTCAGACAACCGGTGAATGTCAAAGACTTTCTAACTATGATAATGTAACAGCAAAATCTGCCGGCTTACTTGAGTAATGTATTCTAAAGCTTAATAGGCCACTGTTTACTTGAAACAGTGACCTTAAATAAATAACTGAAGCAGATTTCCAGCTCCAGAGCTTGTCCTTGGGTTTTCTTGCCAGTCATTTTGGTTTTACAATTCCATTTTCATATAATTAAAAATTCTTCTATGCTGTCTGAAAGAACTACAGAGCAGAAACTGTGGGTCTGGTGAGTGCTGTCAAATGCACAAAGGAAATGCATTTGGAAAAAAAAATTCCCCTCTAATCTGCTTAGCATTAAAGGTCACCTTGAGTTGGAGTGCGTCGTTCTGGTGCTCGTTTCTCCTCCCTACGCCTCAAATGAATGCAGAGCATAGTTCAAGATCTCTGCCCTGAAACTGAATGCTCTTTGCATTTATCTGGGGCCTCAGAAATAGCTTGGTTAACTTGGAGGAAATTGACTTGTTCTCTCAGTACGCAGATTCCTGCAGCAGCGGCAGCAGACTGCAACTGTCAACTCTAATGTACATTCCTATACACTCTGCAAGCTAGCATTGTACTTTCTGTAATTAAAAATTCTAGATAGGTTTTACCTTGTTGGAGACTAAATCCGTAATTTGTTTCTTAGACTTTGTTGCTGGTTTGCTTTTCAAATTTTGCGTTTGCGTCAGCAGGGGTGTTGTCTTGCTTTTTGTCTTGTTCAGCAGCTCAGGTGTTTAAGCTTTGACACTTAATATTAGTTGGTTGTATAATGTAAATTTCCAGTAGTTAGTCTATCCATTTTTCTTGAGGTGAGAAGAGCAAGTTGTTTGCAAAAACGGATGTTCTGAAGAAGTTTAGAGAAAATTCATCACTCTAACAAAATTTCTCAAAAGTGTATATAGATTGCTTTCCATTTAGGAATAATTAAAGATGTAACTAACGTACTTTGTTTTCTTCTCTTACTCAGGTCATGATTTTCATTTTCTCCTGTCATTTTCTTGAAGAGAGGAAATGATTGTAGTGGAACTTCTTACAAATAAGCCACAGATACGGAGTCTTCATAGCTCAGAAACGTTCGTAGAAGAGCAAATATAGCCCTTTTCTGTTTGTGTTCTAGAATCTGTCTTATTAAAAAGGGAAATAAAAATGACGACTTCGTCTATTAGGCGGCAGATGAAGAACATTGTGAACAATTACTCAGAGGCCGAAATAAAAGTTCGAGAAGCGACCTCTAATGACCCGTGGGGTCCCTCCAGTTCGTTGATGACTGAAATAGCAGATCTGACTTACAATGTTGTGGCCTTTTCTGAAATTATGAGCATGATCTGGAAACGACTGAATGACCATGGCAAGAACTGGCGACATGTATACAAGGCCCTTACTCTGTTAGATTACCTGATTAAAACTGGTTCTGAGAGAGTGGCGCAGCAGTGTAAAGAGAATATTTTCGCTATCCAGACATTGAAAGATTTTCAGTATATTGATCGAGATGGTAAAGACCAGGGCATCAATGTAAGGGAGAAATCCAAGCAGCTAGTGTCTCTTCTGAAGGACGATGAGCGACTCAAGACAGAGAGGGCCCAGGCCCTGAAGACCAAAGAACGCATGGCTCAGGTGGCCACTGGAGTGGGCAGCAACCAGATCACCTTTGGTCGAGGTTCCAGCCAGCCAAACCTATCCACCAGCTACTCAGAGCAAGAATATGGAAAGTCTGGAGGCTCCCCAGCATCCTACCATGGCTGTAAGTACAAGCAAGCATACATAAGAAGGCTTTATTTTCCTTTTTTTTTTTTTTCGTGCTCCTTTTGAGATATTTTGTATTCTGATTTGCCATTAGAAGTGAGTAAACGGTGCCCTCTAGAAGGGTTAATATGCTGACCACAAGGGGCTTTTTGCGATGGCTGAATCTTTGTCTGCTCTGTGGTACTAGCATCTCTTCAAATGACTGGTTAAATGTTTGTTTTGGAGAGGGTGTATGTGTTGACGTAAATCAATTTAAGAAGCAGTCGTTTACTGTTACTTCCCAAAGGTAGCATTGTCAAACTGCTTTTGTGAACATGTTGCAATGTTTGATGTGATAGGTCCTCAATCTCAGGAGGGAGATGGTGAATAGATTTTTTTTTTTATTTCTAGTTTTAGAAGGATTGCTTGAAAATTTGTTGCGTTGAGGCATTAGGAATACAGAGTATTTCCTGATTCGTTTTGCTAGATACTTTGTTGCTGCTCTTTTATTTTAGGAAGAGTGTTAGTGTTTAACTTCCTTTATTGCTTGCTCAGCAGTTCTCAGAGTAGTAACACTTTGAATATATCAGTGTTTAAATATTTGTACAATTGGCATTTAGTATGCAAATATCAATACTAAATACTGTATTTCATTCTGTATAAAAAAAGAAAAAAGTACAATGGTGTGGGAAGAACGGATTCTTTATACCACTGCTTGGGGGAACTCCCTGTCATGTTCGGAGGAGGCCTGAGTTGGCACAAGTTCCCTCTTAATATAAGTAATGATCTGATGAAAGCTGCTTTGGCTGAAATGTCAGTGGTTGTGGTCTAGTTCTGAAGGAAAATCTTTTCTTTAAATGAATGCTTATAGTGTGTGGAGGACTGTAACAGAGCCAGTGTGGTGAATTGATTGAGCACCAGTTTTAAGAACCTTAAGTTTGTCATGTCCTGTATCCCAAAGCGCTTCTCAAATTATAAATACACGAACGGTGTCAGTACCTCTGTCATGTACTGATGGTTTTTGTGGAAGGCAGTAGGAAGCTAGCAGGACAAATCAAGCTAGGATGAAGAAAATTTCAGTCCAGAGAAAAGCAGGAAAAAGTAGTGGTTTTTTTTTTTTCTGAAATGAAATGCTTTTTTAGGATGCAGGATTCAAAAAAAGAAGTGCATGAAGGTTTCCAGGTATGAGAATTTCTAGTTTTGTCTGTTATTTTAACAGTGGAATAATGAATATTTTAGTTCTTTAATAACCATACTTGAGCGTTGATTCAATATAAATTTTTAAAGAATATGTATATTTTTATCACTGCAATAACATTTTTTTCTTTTGAGGTCTGTAGACCTCGCTTGACTACCTTAAAAATTCCCTAATTAAGGAGATAGCTTGAAATATTGTTTTTAACATCTGCTGATGGACTGAAATAATAGCCAGTAAGGTATGCTGAGCACACCTTTGGTTGGTTCCGCACTGTTATTTCTTCACCAGCTCTTACTTTAATTGGTGCATGTAACTAGTGTGTGTCATGTTAAATGCTGCCAGAGGCTCCGAACTATTTCTCACAGCAAGGATTGAGCAACGTAGGGTGTGTTTCTGAGTTGTTATTCCTTGGACATTTTAGGAATTTTGATGGACTAGATGTCAGGAAGCAAGTTTGGCCATTCTTTCAGTACAAAGTGTTAGGTTACTAGATATTCTCATTTGCCTGTTTGCTTTGCTGCCTATCGCTATTCGCAGGATTGTTTTTGAGGTATTGATTTCTTAACCTTTTTTTCCCCTCTTCCCCCTTAAGCTTGTACATAAAAGCCTGAGATTTCTGAAGCTTCTTTTTTCCCTTGAGGTTCTTCTTCTGTTGTAGACTCTCCTGTACTTAATTATCTCTTAGCTAAAATGCAGATGGTTGTTAATTTTTATGACCTGTATCTTTTGAAATTTTAATGCATTTCTTGTACAGGTGGTTTAACTGAGTATAGCAAAGCAAACTAGCACCTTAGAAAATAGCAGTGCTAAGTGCTGCTGCTGATGGAAAACTGTGCAGAGCTTTGTCCTTTTTTGTAGGAAAAGGAGGAGTTTCATCAAAATCAAGACATTTAATCTGTTAGATAAATGTAGGGTTATTCTTACACCTTTTAAATTTAATGGAAAAGTTGCTTTTCAGGAGTTAAAGTGAAAGAGATTGTATCCATCACATTTTCTTTTATTCTATAATGATATCCTTGTTTTGTTCTGAAGATATGAACTTAATAAGCATAACATAACTCCTTTTACATAGCTTAGGTCCTAGGAAATACTCTCCTTATTGCAATTTTAAGATGCTGTTGGTAGAATTGTCTTTCATTCCTCTGTGCCATAGGAGAAGAGATCAGAGGCATCTAGATTTAATTGTAATATCTTTTGTAACCTGGAGCATGAGATTTGCCTCAAAGAAAATGTACGCTCACTCTCTTGCTAAATATTTAGCATGTTTTGTTAGTGTTTGAATATAAATAAAGTTGGGGAGAGTTTAACAGCCTTGTTACCAACATAGCTAAATGAGTGTTTCATCTGCTAGTGTTTTGGTATTAGCAGATTTTACTTTTGTTCCTTGCTAGACACAATGGATGGGGATTGCAGATTTTGAGAACTCTTAACTGAATGCATTCCCCTTGTTTGAAGAGATTGTGCTTGGCTAGAAAAATCTCCTCATTTTTGGTAGTTTTTTGCAGAGGAAAAGAAATCTGAGCCGTCTGAACATGCTTAATAGCTTCTCTAGGAGAGATCACAAGGGGAACAAGTAACTTCTAGTGGATAATGTGTCAGATTTGTGCGAGGGATCTTTTCCCCCGTCAGTTACTAAATGACCAGTATTAGGCAAATCAGTGGACCGTTTTTTGTTCGATTTCTTCAAAATGTTGAAATAGCTACACTGTACAGCATTGACTGTAAATATCGCAGTGCTCTAACTGCTGTTCTTCTCTAGCTTCTCAAGCGTATGTGTAGGCTTGTATCTACAGTGCAACATGATTTGTTTTTTGTATTTGATGTTGAGCTAGAGGGTTTTATTTTGTTTTGGTAGGGTCGCTTGTTGCTGTGTTCCAAATTACCCTTTCTGGAAAAATGAAAGTAGTACTGATAACCTGTATAGTATGAGAGAATTCAAGATGGAAAAAGATCTCGAGTGATTTATCATCGTCCCTTACTGCACGGGTGAATGAAGAGGATTTCTCCTTTTCCTTGCAGATATTTTCATCTCACCTTTAACAATCCTGTAGAAACCATGGAAAATGAAGTGGTGAAGCATGGTAGTTTTTAATAAAATCCTTTCCCCCAGAGCTTTGTCTTAACTACTTTGTTGGCCCTGATGATCTCTGTGCTGAAAGCTTGTATAATTCTGGGAATACATTATGGCATATGATCATTACTGACTATTGATGTAGTCATTAGTAAAAGTATTGGTATGTTTTTGCTATCTTACTCTTGTGATCTGTCAGTGGAAGCCAAGAGAGATACTGTAGAGCTAAAAGCAAAAACGCCTCCTCCTCCTCCCAACCTCCATCTTGTCAGCGGTTTCTGACATGCTGGGGACAATTGGCTGTCTTCTGGTTTTAAGCTAGGGGCAATTAATGTTCAGGTTAGGAGCTATTAAATATTGTAAAAATTATATTGGTTATTTTGGCAAATGTGTAAATAGTATGAAGTTGCATGAAATCCGATGTCAGGTGTTTTATTTCAAGTTAAGAGAATATATTTGTATGGCACTGAAAGTAACCTCACTGGGGAGAGGAAGGAATATAAGGTCAATATTGGGAATGTTTGGGAGCAGTAGTGCCCCACCCCTGATCTGGTTGTGTGTCTAAATATTGTCTTTATGCTCAACATTAGTCACCCAGTTTTGAAGACCTCAGCCCCTTGTTTCTAGCCTTGTTCCACCTATAGCTGCCAATGATCACTTAAGCAGGATTCTGGTTCTTAATATAGAGCTCTAAGTCTGAACCGTGAGGCTGTTACAGACCTGGGAGTGCCTTTGTTAGAACTCCTGGTCTCGATAAGGTCCTTCATCTAGTAACTCTCTTTTTAAGGTGCTCTTTCAGCAGGGGCTCGCTGCAGGATGTCACTGCTGCTGCGCTGCAGTCACCAGCATGGCAGGAGTGTAGCCCACCGTCACGTCTGCGTGGCAGTCGGTTTAGGGCACTCCGGAGCACTGTGCTCGAGCACCCGCAGAAGCTCTTAAGGAGATGGGGCAGGAGCGCAGGGACTCGGATTATCCCGTCTTTCTCGAGCATCTTTGGAGCAGTTGGGTTGCACTGCCTGCAAGAGACGGCTGCATGGTTGTCCCAGGTACGATGTGGAGCTCAGGGAACGATGTAGTCTGCAGCAGCTCCTTGTGGCTGGGCTGGCTGTGGGAGACAGAAAAATGTCAGCAAAGTTCTCTGCGGGGAGGGAAGTGACTGACAGAGCCCATTCTTCAGCACCCTTTCCCCCAGAAGTTAGTTTGTTTGGATTTGCCTGTATTATTTCAGGTTGTACACATGTCCCTTCCTCAGGCCATCTGCTGCCTTGGGTTTGGGTTGCATCTAAAAATGCTGACAGGGCAAGACTGGTGCATGTTTTAGTGTCCTGCTCTCATTTACACAAACGTGGCAGTCGGAACAAGGCAACATGCACAGCGTGACCTGGTTTTGCAGGAGCGTTTTGCCTGGAGGTAGGCAGCTTGACTGAGAAATCAGCTTCATTATACAGACAGCCTATTTGATAAGATTGCTAAAAGATGGACTGAAAAGGGCTTTTGTGGATCTTGTAAAATGCCAAGTCTGTTAACCTTGCATATAAAGATTTTGGGAGCAGTCTTTTTAACTGAAATGATGAGTTTTAGTATTTCCAGTGATTATTCACATTAAGTAGGCTCATTATTTTAAAAGCAGTTTTGTGAAGCATCAGCAAGTTTGTGTTCACTCAACTGTTTCAGCTTTGTCTCCTTTTTTTGTTAGGAGTAGAAAATAATTCAGAGGAGTTACTAAGTCAGATGTGACCTTATAGAAAATTCAGAATGCTCTGGTTTTAGTTTTCTTACAATCCATTCTGCGGCTTTGCAGGTTGGAATACATCTCTGGCCTTCCGTCTGAGTCAGGGAATGTCTGGCATATCATCTTAGCAATGAATCCGGATGAGCTGTGTGGATAATTTCTGTAGTTTGAGGTGTTGCAGTAGATTGGTAGATTCCTGTGTTTTCTGTCAGGTGTCACTTGACAACTTGATTTAATCCTCTCATCATACTTTTGTTTTCTTGGTGCTCTGAGTAAAGGTGGGAGGTTGGCATTGGTGTAACCAGGCTTTTGTAGTTGGAATAAATTATCTAAATTTATTTAGATGAATCTATTAAGGTGAGTGTCGTGATCATCTGAGAGAAAAAATACTCTTAACTAAAATAAACCTTAAGGATTTGTACAGTATTAAATGAATAAAAGTGCTCTGTCTGCTTCAGTGCGGCTGGAAATGACGCAGTAAGGCTGAGCAGCTCCACCTTGTCACATTAATAGGTGCTGTCAATTCCCATCCTGTATTTGAAAGATCTCTTTAATTTCCAGTGGGAAGCTGGATTGCACAATTCCTTCTAGATCAAGCAATTTGCACATGCCATTTCATAATTTGAGAGATAAGGTTGGCTTTTCGAAAGTATCCCATCGTTATTTGAACAGTCTTTTGTTTGAAGACTAACACATGGGATCCCACCTGGATCCAAAGCGAATTGCTGTCGGTTTCTTAAAATCTTACCTTGGTATTATGCTAATTTTTCAAGTCAGCCTTGTTTTTATCTACTTTGTTATAGAAGTACCAATGGTGTGAGGAAGCAGCTCTTCCTGAAGAAATGTGACTAACAATGCCTCCTGCAGATGGTAAAGCTGGGACTTGCTTTCCATGGCGATCTGTGGCATCACGTGGTGTAGAGCGGCGACTTAAAAACAAGCAAGCAAACAAAAAACCAACAAACAAGCACAGGCTTCTGAATAAAAATACCTAGTCTCATTTTCATGCTGGGACTGACTTTACCGTTAATGTAGACAGTGACTCTGCGTTCTAGCTGTGTACTGTATAAATACTTTAATTAACTGAACCTTTGGGCATCTCCAGAGGGCTTTTAATATAGCCAAAATGTAGTAAATTACCAATAAATATGTACAAAAGACGTCATAATCGGTGCTAGAGACAGATGGTGGAGCAAAATCCTGCCTTGGCGATTATCAGAGGTTGGACATGATTTCCCTGCACAGCCCTCGAGCCGCGCAGAGGAAGCCGGCCGGCGGCGTGCCTCCCTGCAGGAGCAGGCACCTGTGAGGCTGCTCCTGGGCGGCCCTGGGGAGCCCGGACCTCCAAATTCTCCAAGCAGCAACAAAGCAGGGCTTAGCAGGTCAGAATCGATCTATTGAGTCCCATCTTACATAAACATCTGAGTTAACTGTCATGTGCTGTGGGATAAGGGATTCTTTGTGTGGCAGCGATACTGTTACGAAGGCAATAGCCTTTATGCCAGATCCTTGCAACCAGAACGGTAATGCAGGACCTGGCCAGTATCGCAGGGCACTTAGAATACAGGGGGACTTAAGAAGTGACGTTGCTGCATAAAACGTGCCAGATTACTACCAAGAAGAGTATGTTGAATGTCCTTTAGTCCTTTTTCAGAAAACATGCCATCTGCTATTTAATGTAGATGGTTTCATAACCACTGCAGAAGTTTTAATTCAAAGTGGCAATGTTTTTATCAATGTTTTTTTAATGTGAGGCCCAAAGGAAGAATTTCAAATCAACGATTTTTTTTCCCTCTTTTTGTAAAAAAAGAGCTCTAAAGTGCCATTTAGAGTTAATAAAACCAAGTAGAGTGAATTGCTGAAAAGCCTAAAAGTGACAAGAAATCAGCTATATCTGTGAGACCCCTTATTATCTGTGTTCAGACCCTGGAGCTGCTGAATGCTGGTCTCTGCTGGGAGCTGTGAGGCAGCGCAGCGCTCCGCCAAAGCCAGCCCGCCGGGAGGTGAGGACGCGCCAGGGAGGACAAGCGCAATGCTTCGAGTAGGATGCAGTCGCTCGTTCTTGCAGCTATTCAGTGCAAAAAGGCTGTGTGCTGCTACAATCTGAAACTGGTGAGCGCTTGCAGCGAGTAGTTCTTCGCGTGGGAATGGGAGGAAAAACAAAGGAGTTAACTTAAGGAGTCTGTTTCACATACTTTTAAAGTCGTTCTACCATCAGCTGCTTAGTTGTTATGGAATGTAATTAATGTCAACAGAGATGAAAAACCTCCTGTGCAAAAAGTCCAGGAAACCACCATCTCCCCCGCAGCTGCGGTTAAAGAAACAGAAGGCACCTTCCTGATGACGCTCCAGTTGCCAGCTGTTCTCAGGTGGCCCTGTTGGTGTCCCTTTTGTATGCATATCCAGCTCTGTTTCGAAACCAGTTACGAATCTCGCCTTCTATAATTCCAGCTGGAAAGCTGATCCCATTTGTATTTGTACCTCAGATTTGTTCATGGTTGTTTTATATCTTTAGTTCTTGCTCCTTTATCTTAAATTTCATTCCATAGTGTTTGCAAACCTGATGTATTTAGCAACCGTAATCTGCTCAGTCGTCTTTGTACAAAGATAAACGTGTAAAGTATTCTCTGTGCTCAGAGGGGAAGCATCTTCACATCCGCTCTGTTTTGAAATCAGCTGCCTAGGGTTTGTATGACTGGAGTTGCGTTTGGTACATTAGGTTAATTCTGAGTGATGCTTTGGTGCAGTAGTGCTAATATCAATGACGGCTGTATCAAGCTAGCGGCTGGCAGTTGCTGTGTGGTTTGGTGCTAAACAAAGTTCTTTAGACCTGTCACTTCCAGTTGATGCTCCCAGTTTGCAGAAGATTGTCATCAAATCATTTTTCTTTCCCCATATCATCCCATTTCTGTTGTTCACTTCTCAGTCATCAGTTTTTTGTATTCTGGTTTCTCTTTCCAGTGTGACAGTGTTTCTTAGCAGTATCTTGGCATTTTCTGATAACCTCCCAGGTTTTGATTGTTATGTGACTTTTCCTAAGGTCGGTCTTAAAGCCAGTTGTTGAGAAACTGCTAGTAAACTTCCTTGGTGATGGGTGGTATGATGTAAGCTCTTCTTCAGCTGCTTCTTTACCTGTCTTGGTTCTTACACTAACCTCTATTTAACAGTACCATCCCATTTAGCATCATGAAAAGCTTTGCTAAATCCACATAGGTTAACTGTACTGCTTTTCCTTTGATGAAAAAGAATTAGAGAAAGATCCCAGTTTCTCTGTCATGCACTACCTTTGGTAACCTCCTGCTGAGTTTTATCCTCTTCTCTCTTGAATTCTCTGTTTTTGTATTTAAGAATATTCAAACTTTACAGACACTTTTAAGGTCATGCTTTTGCGTGCTGCCAAACATCCTGCTCTCTGATGTCCTTTTTATTCCTACTTTAGGTCTGTAACCGTCCAAGTAATATATTGGAGAGCCTGTCTGTGACTGTTGGAGCACAAAGTACTCGTGATGCAGGCTAAATTTAGATACTTTAGATGATAAAGAGTTTCAGAAAGTAATAGAATTGAGGTATGAGTACCACCTTCATAAATGTGAAGCAAGGAGCTAGTCTGGTTGGCTTGAAAGCTGCAGGACGATGTGGACGAGTCATCTATTTTTTTGTTGATGAAATTGTCCCTTTAGGAACAGAATGGGATAGGATGGCACACTGAGTGCAACATGGGAAGGAAAAGGCATGTTTTTCTGCTAAAGCCAGCTTCCTTGATGCCTGCTGGATGAAAGAGGAGCAGGCATTTCTCATTTTATAATGCCATTTTGGCCTAAAAGTTAGGGGGAGACAAGACTGGGTAATGTTTGGAGTATTAAAGTAGTGACTGAAAAAGTGTTTTTAAACTTACAGTTTGGCAATCCACTTTTTATTTACCCAGCTAACCTGTTAAGAAAGAACTTGATTTCTTTGAGCTTGACATTCTAGTTCAAAAATATGGTTCCTGCCTGTTAAATATTAATATATTTTGCAAAACTGTAATTACCATTCCAGCCATTAAATACAAACTTCCTTGTCAAGTAAGATAAAAATTCAGTTTAAATAATCTGGGTGCTAGAGGATTATCCGAGAGAGTGCAAAAGTTGTTTAATTACTGTATGGTGATAATTAGAGTTGTCCCGTTGGAATGGGAGTTTCTGCATGCTACTGTAGTGAAAACATCAGTAAAAGATGATTAATGTATTGAGAAATTGTATATTTTAGCTGCCAAACTTGATTGTCTTTCTGGAGGCTGGGGGGGATTACCAGCCAGTTGTTAGCTAATAGTCTCCATCCAAAGAAGGACCACCCAACAACAAAATAAACAATGCCCCTATATAACAATGCGACCTATAGACCAAACTTTCTTTTTTTAACAGAGAGTGATAAAGTATTTTTGTAAATTGTGAGTATGAACAGCTGGTTTGTTTGTCCCTGAGCCTGCCTCGCGGTTAAGAATAGTTCTTTATCTGTCCCGTTAAAGACTATTATTTTACAGAAAAGTGGGTTGTGTCCAATTTTACCCTGGTATTGGCCAAATCCCAGCAAATTCTTACTGATGTTAGAAGATGTAAGAATTATTGACAGATGTTTCTTGAATGATGAATTCTGTCCTTCACGTCAGTGATCTGTCTCCCCGAAGCTCTGCTGTGCTGAGGCAGGGTCTCCAGCCTTCCTTGTGGTCAGCTTGTTGACGTTTCGTGATACTACAATCCCACTAGCACAAAAAGCCTTTGTTTGCCGGAAACATTTTTCCTTTCAAGCAATTGAAGTGCCTTGCAAATTTCTCCCTTCTAAATCTCTCTGGCTCCCTGCCCTGAGCCGAGAGCTGAAGTTTCAGCCTTTGGAAGGAGCTTTACCCCGACGGTTCAGGGCACGACTGCGGGCAGCAGCCACCAGCCCCGTGCCCCGGGGTGCCCGCTGCTGCGTTTGGGACCTTGGAGGAGGGCTGTGTGAAAGTGGGGTGGTCTGAGAGAAGGCATCAGACCTGTTCTGCCTTTTTGGTATTTAGTGTTTCAGATCTGCTGGTTTGTCTCCGACAGCTACGTCCCCTCGAGTTTCCTCTGAGCTGGAGCAGGCCCGGCCTCAGACCAGTGGAGAAGAAGAGCTCCAACTGCAGCTGGCGCTGGCCATGAGCAGGGAGGTGGCGGAGCAGGTCAGTGCCCGTGTAGGTTTTCCACTGTGTCCACGCTTTCATGGTTGAGACTGTCCTCTCTCTGCAACGGCAGCATGGCTTTGCTCCAGGTGGAACTGGGGGGGAGAGAGGACATTTTGGAAGCTGTTGCTCTTTCTTTTTTCTTTTTATGTTTGCTTTTTTTTTTAAATCTTTTTAAAGTAGCTATGACCTCTCTGCTGTTGAGATTAGTGGGAGATGACAGTCACTTTGCAAGAAGACTTTGTTGTGTGGGAGGATGTTAATCATCACACTACTGAAGGTGTTTTCAGTTAGGAAGAACTGAAAACGTGACTAGTCCTGAAAGCCTTCGTTAATGGGGCCAGCATATGAAATGTCAGTGAATTCTGCTTATAATGAAATTTTGAATGATCGGTTCATTCAGTGAGATTGTCTGGAACACAAGGGTGATCTAACACAAAGTGCTCTAATATATAAATAACCTTTTTAAAAATAATGTAGCTCCTGAACTATCACTCTGGTTATGTTACTATGTTCATTCTTAAGTTCATTCTGAATTTGAAGTAAATGCTGTAATTGTGGATAAAGTTTACTGCATGTTAATACATAACAAAGTTGTTGAATCTCGGCTATGAGTGAAAATTCAAGTCAGCCATGCTGAATGTCCGTAATATTTTTAAAGGCTTCCTGTGACAAGTGTAGCATGCTGCTGTACGTTACACATTAGAATCTCTGTGTTTTGAAAGGGAAACTATCACCCAGTAAACTTTGTCATTATTAAGCAATGAAGTTAAAGAAAATAAGAACCAGAATGTATCAGTTGAAATAGCTTAAAAAATTGTGAGGGAAATGCCAGTTGGGGATTAGTCAACTTCTGAAAGACCTGGAGATTTACAGGAGGTGAATCTACCACAAACATGGTAGTTGACATGTTAAAAACCTACAAAATGTGCATGGAGTTGGCTAGATTAATTCACTTAGAGTTCTTTATAGATATAACAATTGCATTAGATGTGGAGGGAAGCTGACAAAAGCCAGGAAAAGTAGAGTTTAAATCGCTGTGTCCCTCAGTGCTGATTTGAATGTGCAAAAACCATGATAATAATTTAAAGATGGGATATTTACTTTGTCTTTTAAATTCGGTGGTGTTTCTAGCACTGTAACTTTGGAAATAATGTTTCATTTGTAGCTTTCCCATTAGGAGTAAAACAGGAGGGTAAATTTCAGTCAGCAAAATGGATGTTGTAACGATGGCACTGTTATGCTGGTGCTACGGGTCAGGTTGCTCCTGACCTCTGTTTGAGCGAGGTGAGAATCACAAGAGACGTTTGTTCTCCCGTTGCGTTAAGTACAAGTTACAGCAAATAATCCCGGCGATCCCGCTGCGCATGCCTGTGGTGCGCACCGCTCCCGGGGGCAGGCGGTGCTGCACAGGCTTTCCCTGGCAGCGTCCTGCCGGCGGGGCTGGACACCTGAGGGAGCAGGCAGCACAGTCTAGGCTCATGGTCTATATCAACAGTGTTGATTTCCTTTGCAGGAGGAGCGCCTCAGACGCGGAGATGATCTGAGATTACAGATGGCTCTGGAGGAGAGTCGCAGAGACACAATTAAAATTCCCAAAAAGAAGGAGGTAGTGCCTTCAACTAAGAAATTCCCGGTTATGCTGCCAAAAGCTGAAATACAGTAACACAAAATAGCTTAATACTGAGCTCTTTTATGCTTTTGGGATTGCTTTGTTGTATAGCTTAAAGCTTCTTCCATGTGGGTTAAATTTCAAAGTATTAGTCAATGCAGGTGTGTAAAAGGAAAAAAAAAAATTGCTTCTTCACTCTCATGGGTTTGGACTTCAGGTTGGTAATGCTCTTGATTAAAGCTCAGATTGTTCCTGCCCACAGCATACAACTTTGTTGGACCTAATGGATGCCCTGCCCTCGTCAGCACCGGCCCCACAGAAAACAGAGCCTTGGGGACCTCCTGCTGTTGCAAACCAAACTGATCCCTGGGGAGGATCCGCAGTTGCAGCTACTGCCTCTGACCCATGGCAATCATTTGGTAAGAATCAGCTCTGCCAGAAGGAATGCTTGTCTTAAAAGTTCTTGCTTTGTAATGTTGAGCTTTTCCAGGTTTCTCAGTAAGAGTGCACAACATGACACTTGATAACAGTATATAGTGCATTTTGGTTGTTTCCTGTACTCTAGAATTAACATTCCCCTAACTCATTTTCAAGCAGAAACAAATGGAAGTTGCAATCCTTTCCTGCTTTTTAAGCAGCTGAGATTTTGTGTGTGCATTTTGAATCTTAAGAAAGAGGAGAAGAGGGAAGCTTCTGTCGTCTTTTCGTGCAGCAAAAACAACTTGTCTCATCCTGGGGGGATATTCATGCTCTGACTGCTAGCTGTGTCCAGTGTCATGCTTTTAGACTCTTGCCAGTATTTAATGTAGTACTTAAGCAGGATGCTGTGGTTAGGAAGGCTGTGGCTCTGAATTGCCATGTCTCGCTCCTAGTGAAGCGGGATGTGTATACCATCAGAATGAAAGGGGCTAAATTGTTTGAATGGAGATTTTTTTAATACTAAACAAATGTTGAAGTTACTATTTTAAATACTCAGTGTTTCATAAGCTTTTGATGCTAAATTCATGGAATTTCTTTCTGAAGTGAAAGATCCAATGCTTCACGTGCTAAAGGGTAATAATTCCAGTATTTTGTGTGCTTGCTTTTGTACGTGCTTGTTATGCTGCCTGTGTAGCGTGCTATTTTCTAGATTAGCCAAAGTCTGCCCAAGGAGTTACCGTACCTTTGCTTAAGAAAGCTGATGGTTCCTCACAGTAGATGTTAAACTCTCTACATTTGTGGAATCAGAGTTGGATCATTTTTTGTCGGTTTTGGATTATTTTTGTTTGTTTTTTGAGGATGCAGCATGTTCTGTGCAGGGGGGATGTTTCTTCCTGAAGACTACCAGCTTAATTCTGTCAGTTTTGCTTCAGGCTGGTGTTTCTAGGACCTCTGCTATAATGTGCTTCAAAGTTGTTCACACTAGGAGTCAGCGTGCTACCCTCCAGAGTCCTGATGAAAATTTTGAAGTTTAATACTGAGGTGCATTTTTTTTTTTTCCCCTCATGGTGGCATTAAAGGCACCTGCATAGCTGCTGGGACAGCTGCAGTTCATTGTTTAAGTTTAATCTGTGACTTTTTTTGGTGATAAAATGCAAGCACAAAATTAGAACAAGTCAAAGTTTTGGGCCTGAATGCAATGGGGATTCAATGTAACTTTCCATGGTTAAAAAACAAACAAAACGCACCTTCAAATCTTGGGCTGGATATTTCATCCTCTGACAAGATTTTCCTTGCATCAATTGCAGCTGTAGCGTTTCCTCTCAGTAGCTCCCAACTTTATTAACGCCATATAACAACCCCTTCTTCCAGCTTGCTGGTTACCTGGCTCCCAAGGGTAGTCTTGAAGATGTGAGATATATGAATTTGACTTCTAATAAAAGAGTGACTCATTAAACTGTATTTCTCAAATCCTGCTTGTGCTTTGGCATTTCAGTAGAGATAATGGAAGCTAAGGGAAGGTATCTTCCTGAATGCTCTGATTTTGTGAGCTCTCTTTATGAAAGAAAAGACTTTTTGAAAGCTTCCATTTGTGGAAAGCTCTGTCATTAGCATTTCTTGTGTGGCATTGCTTGTAACTCAGCGTTAAGGACAGATGAAGGAAATCGAAGTACTAGAGTGGGAATAGTTGGATTTATCTGGGGCATTTCAGCATTTCCTGGTCTGAAGCTGCAGCAAGACCAATGCACCTGTTGATGAAACAAAGACCAACATTGCAAATCGGAATTTGTGCCAGTGTGTGTAGTGCTGAGTTGTTTTTCAAGAATTATGGGATGCCAAGGGGGGTTGTATGCACTTAAAAAAACAAACAAACAAAAGTGTTCCGTTGGAATTTGAAACCCATGAGGTGGTTAAAGATATTAGCTGTGTACTGCATGGGTAATTCCATTCTATTCTTGCATATACTATCTAATTTGATCACCTTAGAGTGGCACAAGGTGTTCATTTAAAGTAGGAGGCTCATATTGCTGCACTTTGGTGGCCGGGGAGGGGCAGAGGGGATGGATGACATAGGAACGAACCACAGGTGATGCCTTCCAGCAGGGTCCTGGCCCACTATGGCTTGGAAATGTGATTTGCTTCAGTGGTCCTGGGGTTTGATAAGCCCAAATAGTGTCATGTAGTGGAAGAAGAGGTCACCTAAACTGAGGAGCAATCAATTAGCAGGTTTGAAAGGAAGAATAAGAAGAAACTGGCAGGAAATTATGTATAGCGAGGCAATTTTTTTCCTCTTTCCTTCTTCTCTTACTGCTTGAATTCATCATTTTATACAAGGATGCCCTAAGCTTATGCGGGCCCTGTTGACTTACAGGCAGTTTGGTAATCTGAATTTGTACGAGTGAAGAGTTGTTAGAATCTTCCAGTAAAAATAGGAATCCTGAACATACAGGCATTGGGTTTAAAGAAAAGTAATGTAGAAAAGGGTATCATTGGACATCTTAAATTTGTGTCAGGAGGTGTGCTTACAAATGAGGATTAAAAAAAAAAAGCACAACCAGCTAGAGAAGCTGATTATATTGCCGAAGTCCTAATATTTTATATTTCATATCTTTTACAGAAAGGCTTTTTAGAAACCTTCATAAGTATACCCTGTGTTTTCGGTCACCTTAACGCTGGTATTCTCTGTTGCAGTGGCAAGGTCTGTAGTGAAAGCATATTTATTTTCTTGTTGGAACTACAGATCTTTCTAAATTCATTTTCAAATGGGAGCTTAGTATTATTCATCTGTCTTCCACAGAATTTAGTTGTGCTTATTTTTCTGCATGTATAACATAGATGCTGAGTATTCCTAATATTGAACTGCTTCACCTTTTTATGTTTAATATTAATAGGCAATAATGGCTGGTAACAGAATTTAATCTCCTAGGAAAGCTTTCCACAGTGAAACTGTACTGACGTGTTCCTGCTGGCTCTTTTTGCAGGTGCCAAACCAGCTGCTTCTGTTGACCCTTGGGCAGCACCAGCAGGATCTGCAACTCAGTCCCTGTCCAAAAATGTTGACCCTTGGGCTCCTGCTCAGCCGTCTTCTACTGCAGCGAAATCTTCTGTGGATCCTTGGGGACCAGCACCCGCAAACAAACCTCTCTCTACTTCCGGTGAGAAACTGTCTCATTCCATGTCTGTTTTATTTGAGTAATTTAAGGTGAAATCTGTTTTTTTTTTTTTTTTTTCATTGCTTGGTTAAAAAGAAATGTGCTCAACAATTTGCACTATTGGTCTGTAAAATAAATGGGAGTTGCAATTGCTAGCAGCAAAAAGAATTTCAGATGTGATTATTCTAACTTAGAGCTGTGAATTTGTGCTGCTTCTTTCTTTGTGCTCTCTCTGTTCTACATTCTTCTATTAATATGTGTGGATACATGCCGAGCTCTTATGACTGCTGCTGTGTTGCATTTTTAAATTAGTTTTGTTTTTAGTTAAACAAGGACTTCATTTCTGGAAATGAATGTTGCTATAATTTTAGCTTTCATCATGATAAATAACTGTGCAGGTGGATGCCTCTGCAGACATAGATTGACACGTTAGGCAGCTCCACACTCTGAGGAGATTTTTAGAGGTGCAAATAAAGGTTTGTTAGTTTAGACTGAGAGTGTCAAATCTATCCCTAAACTTTTGTATAGCAAGATGCAGAAGGTGCTGATGTAATTGTCTATTCATGCTCTGTAACTAATGCAGCCTTGGTGAGTATTAGTACCTGGTATTTTCATGTTGGCACCATGGCTAAAAGCGTCCTAAATGCATTTTCTGCCAGTCATTCATCCCAGTACCCAGCCATTCATGCCAGTTATTATCCCGTAATAAACAAAGGAGTCACAAAGCTGGTATTGCAAGAAGTTGTTTAATCTACTTTTCTTTGGGCAAAGGGCAATAACTGGAACATTATGAGAGTGATTGTTTTAGCTACGATGGTCTTTGTTCTTGAACAGTGTTGTTATTATACAGAATCTTCACTCATTCTCTTGTTTTTATGGAGCTAAGTCTGTACCTTTTGTTTGCTTGAAATGTGTTGAAGGTTAAAACTAAATTAGAAAAAAAAAATTCTATGCATACAAAAAAATACTTCAAAGCTTTTCAGTAGTGTGATTGTTCATTTAGGTGTGGTTTTTCTTCCTCCATTTTGAGGCAAGGGTGTGTCCATTTTCAAAATGCTTTGTTTTCATTTGTTGCAAGCTATAGCCAAGTTTTGGTATTTCAGCTTACAGAGCCTTACCATTTCTACGTGGGGTTGATAACCTTTCCTATTGCATTCCTGTGCCTTTTAACTTAGGAAGCGTAAGTCAAATCTTTAGTTAAGTTATAGCAATGCTACATTTGTCTTTAGAAGCATATTCAGGAGAATATGGAGAGGAACTCCATAGTTCAGACTGTAAAATTGCTGCCTCTCTTCTTCCACAGCAATATATGCCTGCCTGGGCCTCTCGTGCAAACGCTCAATAAAAACCCAGCATGCTAAGGTGTGCCTTACATTGTGGTTTAAAAGCACATCGCTCTGAATCATTCAGCTAATACTGCAAGGACAATTCTCTGATGTTATCTTTCTCCTCGCTCCTGTAAGGAGAGCTAGGAGCTCTCAAACTGATCTGAACTGCTGTCCTGGGACCTGACAGAGTGGCTTTCTGGTAGCATGCATGGGTTAGAAATTGCTTTCGGTAGGATCAGATGTGTGATGCAACTAAAGATCTGCTAATGACAGGGCTCTCTTGTTGTTTTGAACAGGAAGTACATCTTTTGACCTCTTCAGTAATTTGAATGGTACAGTTAAAGATGATTTTTCTGAATTTGACACACTTCGAACTTCCAAAAAGCCAGGTATGAATCAAATGCTTAGCACATGGACAATTTGGGTGATAGTCTAAACAACAAATGTCTTTGTTGTTAAATTTTATTTAAAAAACAAAAAAGCAACAACAAAAATTGCCTTTCACAAAGGAGAATGCTAATGCTGGTGATAATGCAGCAGTAAAAGCTTGTTGTTAACGTTTTGACCTATGCATGAACTCATGGGGAACTGACGTCTGCTGTTGTGAGCCGTTGTGAGCCGCAGGATTTTGCTCTGCAACCTTTTGCTGTGTTGACCCAGAAATTTGTTTGATCTCTATGCATGACATCCAGCATGTGTTTGGAGTATGGTTTATGCTTAGAGTGTCAAACAGAAAGATGTTGACTGAATTTCTCAGATATGTAAGTTCTAGTGTGTAACAGTAGTAGGAAAATGTGAAAATAAACTTCTAGGAATGCTGTAATTTATTTTTTATTTGTTACTCACTGAATAAATACTGTCAGACCTTAACATAGGAGTGCTTTGATACTACGTACTTTCAGGACAATTCTACCTGAAAGGTTGGTGACTAATTCAGAGCTGGGCTAGGCTTCTTTAAACACAAAAGAGAAAACCTGGGTGGAATCTAGTTAGGAAAGGTACAACAGTGGTGCAGTGCAAGGGCAGAAGCCAAGGCTTTTGAATATCTTTTCCTTGGAAACTCTTAGTTGCAGCATAGTTGCAAGAATATTGATCAAAGGAAGTCAGAATGCATTCTGAAGAGCTCTGCAACTCTTACTGTAGCTTCTTCATACTCTTCTAAAGAATATTTAAGGTGTATCTACTTGCATGTGAAGGGTGTCACGTGTACTGGGACATTAAAAGTGACTTATACAAACATTGGATTTTAAAATATTCCCTTGTCAGAGACTTTAGGGTTTTCTTTGCCTGATTGTGTAGATCAGTGAGATAAGTTTCGCTTTTCTCTTTGTGTTGTTACAGCTGAATCAGGTTCCACTTTGCCATCCCAGCATAGTGGTACCACAAGTCCTGATCTCTTCGATTCCCAACACTCAAGCATGACATCAGGCAAACAAAGTGCAGCTCGGAAAACCCCTGAGTCTTTTTTGGGCCCCAATGCTGCTCTGGTGAACCTGGATTCGCTGGTGTCTAAGCCACCTCAACCTGTAACTTCACTGAATCCATTCTTGGCGCCAGGTCTGTTTCTGCACATTCCTTCAGTTTTTTATTTTCTCTTTCCCTTCCTATAGGAAAACTCTGCATAACTCAGTCCTGTGTGATTTAACATAAGCCTTTTTTTTTTTTTTTCCCCTTTCTTGATTACTTAAGCCAGCAGATCATGACTGAGAGCAGGAGGGTGAGGCAGCTTGGTTTCTAGGTGTGCTGCAGGACCTTGAAAGCCTAGAGTTTCTGCTCGTGTCTGCAGCTCATCTGCTGGGTTAGCTTTGTTCAACCAGTTTTTCTTCCACTTTTGCACTTGCTCTCTTAGAATAATTTGGGTTAGAAGGCGGCTTTTGGTTATTAAAAATGGCTGGGCTAAAACTGATTGATTGTCAGAACAGGTAAGATGTGAACATGTGCCACCAGAGTATCCCTTGGGAAGGTAACAGGTAGTAGGTTCTTGGGCAAGCAGGTAGGGAATAGCCCTTTTCCTTGTGCTACTGCAGGCAAATTAGCATCCCTGGCTCCAACCTGAGGTTCCAAATAGCAGACTCTGCAGTATATTTTAATGGCTTGCTGGTGAGGCTGTCTTTAGGCTGGCATGATAACCCAGTTTTGATTAGAACACATACTCAGTGTATTTGGGAAAAAGTAGACTGTTGCAGTTCTCCTGTAAATTGGCCCCTGCTGTAAATGAGCTTTACTTAGAGTGGACTTGGAAGGTGGCAGTAAACATTTGGAAGATGTATATATCTTTAAAAGTTATTCGTATGCACTGAAATTTTTGTGTGACCCTAGTCTGTTGAAGTACTTTAAAATGATATTTCAATATTTATTTTCTTCACTTTTCCAACAGGAAAAAAGTTTATTAAAACTCCTTGGGTAGGAAAAAAACAGTAATTCTGAAGAGCCTTGGCAGGGCTTAACCAGAGGAAATCTCTGTATCTGCCATTACCGGTTACTACAAAAAGTTTATAAGGGGTCACTGGGCCGTCCAAATAATGCTATGCATATACGGCAACAGGAATTTGTAGTGTTGGCAGCAGCCCAAAAAAACCTCAAACACTGGGAAAGTTATTCTCTGCTTTTTCTAGCACTGCTGTAATTCGGAAACAACTTGTTTACTTTATGAATTCTTGTCAAAACTCAGTGCCAAAAACATGTACAGCTTCTAAATGGAGTTGACTGGAAGAGATCCTGAAGAAAATGCATGTATCTGCAGTAGCTGGAATGCAGTAAGGGAGTACAAATAGTCTTTTTAAGGCAAATTTTTAGTAGTAGTAAAAAAAAAAGTCAGATGTCGTAGGTAGGCATGTTCCAGGTTATCAAATTTAGAACCTATCACTCCCATGACTGTCATCAAAAGTGGAAACTGTTGGTCAGTAAATGAATGTTTTGTGGCATTGGCGGGTTCAATGAAACGGACTGTGTTTGTGCACCAGTGCAGTCCCAGTCTGCTGAATGGCATCCACACGGGTTTCTCCACCGGGTGATTTGGGGTTGGGAGCATGTGGGCATGTACAGAAGGTGCATTCTTTGCTGGAAGAGATGATCTCCAAATCCTCAACGTTTACGGAGGTGCGATCTCCTTCCCTCTTCCCCCTTCTCTCAAAACTAGGCGCAGCTACAGCACCAACTCCAATCAACCCCTTCCAAGTGAATCAGCCTCAGCCGCTCACTCTAAATCAGATGAGAGCAAGTCCTGTGATGGGAACCAGTCCTTCTTTCAGTGCTGTGCCACCAATAAGCATGGAGCCAATACCTCTGTCTTCCATGGCCCCAGTGCCTGTGGGAATGGCACCAATACCAGCTATGGGCACTGTGGCGTCTATAACGAGGATGGGCCAGGGGCTGAACGTGAGCATTGCGGGATCAATGACCCAACCTCTTCACAGTACAGGAATCCCGCCGTCAGCATCCCAGTCTACAAATACGACTAACCCTTTTCTCCTATAAAGACCCAATTAAAGGAACTTTCTTTTCATAGTGTTTCCAGGCTGAAGTCTTTACAGCGAAATGAACGTGGCCTGTATGGACTGAACGGTGTGTAAGAGACTTGGAAGTAGATTTGCAGTTTACAGTTATGATCTTTGAAGAGTTGTCTCTACTTACCAGTTAATCTAAATCTAGTCTTTGCTACAGATGGTACCTTACTTTGGCTTGTTGAGCATTATGTGAAATGTTCAGACTTTTCACCAAAGTTAGATTCTGCCCATTTTGTTACTTTGTTAATCATTTCAATACACTTTCTAGGGAGAACCTGCCATTTTAAACTCCGTTGGCTATTTTGTAGATGTCAGATGATGTGCTGGACCCTGAAATTACTATTTACCTGCATCTGTCACTTCCTATGCCCATATGATAGACCTGAGATTGAGTGCTAGTGAATGTTTTGCACATAACTATACACAGTTCTAGACTGTTGGTTCACCCATAGTCCTTACTCTTAGAAGAGAACGATTCGGAGGGCCCAGGTGGCTGGTTTTTATGCATTAAACATTGCAACGCAAAATCGCACTGCTTTCGTATCAGAGGTTTGACCGAGAAAGCAAGCTTGTCTCAAAAGGAAAAAGCAGACAAAAAAAAACAAGAACATTCTCAAGTTGTCAAGTATAACGTGTGCTGTTGTATGCAGTGTTGAATTTGTACACTACTCTAAGGACTCCTGAGGAACTCTCTGTGAGTGGCATGCTGCACTCGTGCTGAGTGAGTGTCCTGCTCTGTGCTTGTCCAGTACCGGCTTCGTTTGGAAGTTATCATGTGTATTTTGTTTTTATTTGACTTACAATGTGAGTTGAAAGAAAAAAGAAATACAGTGGGACAACTTTGAATTCAGTTTCACCGGGGCAAGCTTTAAAACTAATTCAGGCTTAACCTTGCTATATGCAGTTACTCTTGTATACTTTTGCACATATTTTGTTTAGTACAGTTTCATATTTGAGTTTGCAGAGTTACCTGATAGTCCTTTTTTTGCTAATTTTTATAATGTGGTTCTTATTTAACTGTCTGGTTTTGATAGATTTATCAAGTCTGGCTGAAAAATTAAGATATTGGCAAATGTCATTTTTATGGTTTTAATGCCCTCTTATTTATGGTTTTAGCTCTTTGTTTCTGTAAAGAGAGTTTAAAAGGGAAGATTAACACTAAAATATTTTACTTTTAAATGAAGTATTCATAATGCAAATCAAAGCAAATTCTCATGACTAATTATTTTTAGATGAATTGAATTTGAACATAACGTGATTTAAGACTACATTAAAAAGAAAAAACACTAAAGTTGCCTTTCCCTTGATTTGTTCCCGTTTTCCGATTACCAAAATGGACAGATGTTTAGCCTTTATGAAGATCAGAAGAGAGGCTATTTTTTTCTTGTAATACTTCTTGAGATGTTAAAAATTCTAATGTACAAACGTGACTCATTAATTTTATTGACTAATTTTTCTTAATGAAAGGTGCACTCCATATTAATAACTGGTTCCATTTACAATTATTAATTGTAAGCTGAACTGTATGTTTTAACTTGCATGTCTGGACTCATCGGCATTAAACCACACTCGGGTTTCAGTCGCTGTTACTGGTGTAAACCTGGCCTTCTCAAAGGTGGCAATGTTTCTGAGCTCTGCTTTCACAGGCAACGCAAATGTGCGCAGAGTATGTGGAAAGGGATGTCCCAGTGCTTGCTACTGCCTCGAGGGCATCTCTGAATGAACTGATGCATCTTGGTGGCCTTTCCCTAATTAGAAGGAAAAAAAAAAAAAAAGTTGAAAGAAATTGCCAGAGTTCTGTGTCTTGGTGTAATGATGCTGTGTGGGACTGTGCCAGTCTAGGGTCATGTACCGCAGGAGGGAAGGGCTGGCTAACGTGAAAGGGACTGGGTTGTATCTTTTGGTGGGTAGGGGAGGCTGAAAGACTATCAAATCTAGGGTACAATCACAGATTTTAGCTGCGTAGGTCAGTGTAGCTCTATTAGTATATGGAATGCTAAATGTGTGGATGTCTCTATGCAGATTGTTCTATCCTCTTGATACTATTGAATTTGCAAGTAGGATTCAGAATATTCATCTGCTTCTGTTTTTATATAGGAGGAAAAAGAATTGCTGTCCACACCCAGTATGTCTTTTAAAAAAAAACAAAAAAAAAAAACAAAAAACCATTCATGTTGCCTTTCAGAATAAGGAAAAAATACTTTACTTTTTTGTTGTTGTTGAAGTTATTGAAAAATGTAGACCAGGAAGGGTGTGATTCTTGCAGATGGGGGGTGGGGGAAAGTGCTTTCCAATTGATCTGTGGCAAGATTTATCCTTCGTTGTTATTCCAATTTAATTTTATCAACAGTGGAGTTGAGGTCACTTGATGTTTTTCCCTTAGGCAGTCACTTGAATGCATTTGCAACAGTTAGACGGGGCATTATCTGTTCAGCCAAGCAGTTCTAATCGCATCTTCTCGTTAAACACTCAGTAACTCTTTTCCAAGGCATGATGGGGTTATAGTAAGTATTTAAAATTATAAAGTCATCCATAGTTCAGAGTAATGATCTGTCGCCATGAATTGGTAAAAGTGTCGTTGGTCTGGTAGGGAGCCCTGGCTTAATGAAACTGCTGAATGGCAAGTTGTTGCTTTTACCAAGCCACTTCTGTAGAGCTGTATTACTTTCACATTATGTAGAGAGATGTATATCGCACAATAAACCATGACAAGACACTCTGAACAGCGATCGGCCCAGACCGTGGGTGTTGTGGTAGGAGCCGAGGTCAGGAGAATAAGCGGCTGCTTTGGTGAACCCGCTTGGTTGCTCGGCTGGAGCCGTAACCGTAACTCCAAGCGCCATGCAGGCGCGGGGTGCTGTACCCATGACACTGAAAGGTGGCTTCTGCCCTAGCCAGTTGGAGCTTCAGCTGTGTCCAGAATGGTAAATCTATTTCATGGTAATTTAACTGCTATCCAGAATAATTCTTCCCTCCTTCCTGCCCTCCCACCTCTTCTTGCACGGGGGACGTATGTGTATCTGATCGCGTCTGCTCTGGCGTATTTCTCCAAATGCATTTTCCCTCTTTCCCTTCTTTTCTCATTCGCAGATATTAAAAGTGCTTTTGATTTTTAAAATGTTAGTATCCCAAAATAGCCTTACTGGTCAAATTGACCAAAGATAAAGTGTTAATTATTTTGTAAAAAAAAAAATAATAAAAAAAATATCTTGGCATAATTTTAAACCCAAAATAAGCTCAGTTATTTATTCAGTTTTATACTATATAGAAACTAAACTACATTGAGGGGACTGGGAAGGAAAACCATGGTGGGTTGTGGTGTTTACAGTCTTTTTGAAGTCCCGTAGCTAAGACAACTATTGTTATCCATCTTCCCTTTTGCTGTTACAGTTTCTAATGTGTACTGTATGTATTAATATTGCACAAATTGTGGAGAAATATATGGTTTATTTTTCACAGCAGAATCTCACAAGACTCCCTTCCTTTACAAGTGTTACAATTTAAATATTTACCAAACTGTTTTCATAATACTGGGAGCCGGCTGCTTTTTATGAATTTGTGCTGACTGTTGACATTATTTACTGTATAAATAATTTATCATTTGTACTATTGTATCGTAATGTCTGTATCTGTGTCATTTTTCCCGAGCGATGTCACAAATGTGATATTTAATAATGCCATCAGAACAGTGGAAAGACAAGGGGTTTGTAGGTGACTGGTCAGAATTAAAATTGTATTGCTTATATTTCAGACGTGTTGCTTTTTCGAGACTCTGCGTAGTGTTTATATCCTGTTCAAAAACTGTTGCTCTCATGCTTGACTTAGTTTTCAAGAAAGTTGATGGATTGGTTGAGATTATTAAGGATTGTGCTAAAAGTCCTAGGCTCTAGGAGAAATCTAACAGTTATTGAGAGTAATGCTTCTTGTACATTGTCAATGTGATTTCTTCGATGAATTCATCACTTTCCTGGGGCAGGCCTGCTCTTACTATGAGAAAGAAGGGTTTCTTACCGATCACTTAAATCAGAATCAGTTGAGACCTTACTAACTCAATAAAAATGAAGACTTGTTGTGTTGCAGGTGGCTGAATTGCTTCTTTAAACCACATTATCGTTCAAACGGTGTTTTTGGAGGGATGATCAACTGCTTTCTCAGCGGAGACTTCAGTATTTATGTCAAGATGGAAGTCTGGGGAGAACTTGACTTTCAAAGCCAGTCAATCATGGAATAAGGGTTGGGGGAGCTGTGACAAAACTGACTTTGGGAGTCCTTGCTTCCTGTTTTTGCTGTTGTTCAGCCTTGCCCTTCTTGCAGCCTTGGCTCGGCCCCATTGATCGAGTGGCCTTACAGGTTGGGTAGCAGCAAGCCTGCCTGGGAGGTGATTTCAGCTTCTAATTCAGGATGGTTTAAATGGAAGAAGGTACTTCATTATCAGGCTATTTCAAGAGCTGCCTCTCCACAGCCCCTCCAGGTTTCCTGTAGTTGCGGTTTGCTGCCAATCCGAGTGATCAGTAATCAAATACTTGATTTCTAATGCTGAAACTGCAGTGTTGCTAGAGACCTGATGATCGGAAAGGCGGGCATGGGAAAAAGCATCAGTTCTGTCTTAATGATTTGATTTCAGATTTGTGGCGCAGAGCTTGCTGTGGGTGTTCCACAAACCCACCGCTTCAGTAACGCTCCAGTTTCCCTGGAGAGTGAGTTCGCCTCCGGTCAGGTCTTTAATTCATTTTGCTTCTGTGTTGGGGCGTGAAAGGAAAAGAGAAAAACCTCTGTTGCCACAGATGACAGACCAGATACCTTTTGTTTTTTGTGCATTTTTACAGAAAGATGTTCTGTGACTCATGTTCTGCTCCTGTGCAGGATGGCTCTTCTCTGCCTGCGTGTTATTTATTGCTCCTCTGGCCATTCTCTCTTGTGTGATCAGTGCTGCTTCACTGTTTTTACTCTGGCCTCTTGAAATCGCATGTTTTTTGAAATAAAGGTGCTCAGTACAGGAAAGATTTAGGAAAGGCTTGAAGTGGAAGCTTTTGTGATGACTTTATAATACCCTTAAAAAGAAGCTGAATACTGTAGACTTGCAAGCCAGAGGGGCTGCTGGAGGCAGCCTGCGCTCATAAAGCTGTTGGGAGAGATTCTGGTTGTGCCTGCGCCTTCCTCTGGCCTTGGGTAAGCTGCTTGCTCTCTGCCCCGGGTTTCCTCTTCCTCTTCTGTGAAGCGAGGTGGTATTTGCCTGCTTTTGGGGAGGAAAAGGGCTATCTGAATAAAGTATTATCTAGAGGCTTGCCCTCATCCGCACCAGTGTTGCCAAGTATTTTTGCTGAGTACGTACATTGCCACTACCTCTTGTTTGTCCTGGGTTGTGAGTGGTGCAAGCTCTGCTCTTCCGCTCATTTTCATCAAACTGGGGGGAAATGCTTTGAGCCAGCTCATGCTCTGGCTTTGGCAAAACTTCTGTATAGTAACTGCCTGCAATCCGCTTTTCTGAGAACCAGACTTGATTTACACAGCCCTTCAGGATACAAACTTCCATCTTTTTTTTTTTTTTTTTAAAGCTGGCTGTTGTCCACTGTCCAGGTAATCACCTCTCTGTACTGTGAATTGGGACACAAATGAACATTGATTTTGTAAAGGCAGCAGTTTGTTTTGGAGCTCAGGATTATAAATAGCTGAGAGCCAGTGTTGTACACCGTGGTAGCAATCCTGTCTCTTAGTGTCTTGCTGTCAATTGATTATACCCTCTAATTGTTGAAGACTTCTGGTTTCAATGATTGGAAATGCCCCCTCCCCATTCCCTTTGGTGCTGTAAACATCCCTGCCAATTACCCATTAGGGTGGTTAATTGGTAGCAGTGTGGTGATCAATAGGGGATTGGCAGCCTACCAGTGTAACACAACCGAGTGGTTTGCAAAGGTTGAAACAGTAAATTGTAAATGTGGGAGTGCAGCGATAGCTCGGGTGGCAGGGAGACCTCACTGGGGGAGCCTGGAGCTGCGCTGAGCCGGGGGTGGGTAGTGGGACCCTCGGGATTTGGTAAATACCTCTCAGGAGGTTTAGGGAAAAGCCATCCTTTCTCCAACGGCGTGGGGCAGGGAGGTGGTGCAGCCGTTGTTCAAAAATAAGTGAGCCACGTTTGCTGGTGAAGTGGTTTCTGGCAGAACTGCTGGCTATGACGTGCATTGAAACAAACAAAATGCTGTTCAAGTGCAAGGTATTCTTAAAGCGTCTGAACATCACAGCCTGCAAGTGCGGTGCAGAGCACAGGCACTTGTGTCCCCGTGCGGAAGGTGCAGGCGGTGTGCTGCGGAGTGCAGGTGAAATGCTGGGGGTGAACCTGGTCTGTTCTCAACACCTGCTGCTGGTTGAGCAACTGCATTCCCTTTCTCAGGTGAAAGAAAATCAATGCTGTTTCAAATAGCCAGAATAAAGCAGTAGTAGAAGTGGAGTTTGTTTCCTCAGCTCCCTGCCCATTGCTGCCTGATACGAAATCTCACCTGGGCGTCAGTGCCACCAGCTCTGCGGTCAGATAGCTTCAACTCTGGGAGACCTTCATCAGCAGGTATGGCATCGTGGCTTTAAACCCTGTTTGAACACAGCATGCTGCAGTGCTGGAACTGCTGAAGGTGTCATCAGAGCTCCATCCAGCCCGGCATCCTGCTGCTGCTGGCAGAGGCTTCCCTGGGCTGGAGCTAAGCCGTTGCATTTAAGTCACCGATGCAGCTGCCTGACCTGTTTGAATCCACAGGCTCTGCTGCTCTCCGTGGCGTCCTGCAGCAGCGTGCTCCGCGGCTGGATCAGGCAGGGCTTTGTGCTCTGGAGCAGCACGGAGTTGAGGGCTCAACGTGGGATGCTGGCTTGGCGTGGGCTTGTCCCAGCAGCCGCGTTACTGCCAACGCACCTGGGGATTCCGGCACAGCCCTCGTGCTGTGCCCCAGCCACCTGCAGTGGTTTCTAACACAGGTAACCATTAGACACCTTCCTTGTGTCACACCGGGGTGGGAATGTGGAACCTGTAAAAATCAGACAAGGGGCTCTCTGGTTTTCTTTAAAGGCTTTTTGGGCAAGGGATAGAAGTCAGTGGGGTAACCAAGCTGAAGAGAACCAGTTTTGACTTGGTGTAACGGCGTATGGCCTGGGAGACCTTAGTCTGGTTGCCGTTGAGTTGTGTGGTGGGGTTTTTTTTTTTGTTGTTGTTTTAATGTCTTCATCAGCAAGTCTTGTACTAAATGTAGTGATATTCTCTGAGGTGAGTTTGGGTACTTAAATATCTTGGCCTGAATAGAGGTATAAAAATAGAAGCCTACAGCAGTTGGATGCTTCTGCTAATCTTCCTGCTGAAGGACAAGAGACCGAATCGTTTGCATCCAGCCAGGAGAGTGTCCTGCTTTCACCGCACCCTTGCACCACAGCCTCTGTCCTGGGGGGCTCAGGCCTGGCTCCAGTGGCCAAAGGATGCTTTTTAACAGGATTTGTGCTCCAAAGATGGTTGGGTACTGGAAATTTGTCATCTCAAGCCCAGCCTGCGTAACCTGCTGTGCTTGTGCTCAACAGCCTCCGTTGCACTGCAGACAGCGCTGAGTGCTCGCGGAGTCCAGCCTTGGCGTTGCAGGCTGGCAGGAGCTGTGTTTTTGTATTTTATCTTGTTTCCTGTGGCTGGTGGGTCCTGGACCTTGGGAATATCTCAATGTGGAGGCAAGCTGATGCTGGGAGGCGTGAACTCATTCTCCTGGGGTCGGTGCCTTCACTTGGGGACTGTGAGTGGTGATTCCCTGCCGGAACGTGGCGTTAAAGCCTGGCTATGGGAGCAGTGGGGGCCTCCCAGGGCATTGCTCAGTCCAGTGGTGGGAGGCTGGGGCTGGGGCTGCGGCGGGGTCTTCAGCCTCGCTGGGGTTGGGGGGGGTTCAGGAGGGTTTCACGGTGCTCCCATGGGGGGATTGTTTCTTCGAGTGAGTTCGAGGGATGCCCCAGAGGTGTCATGCACAGGCTCTGCTGCAGCCTCCTGCTCCCCTGCCTGCTGCTCAGGGCCATCCACCAGCGCTGCCAGGAGAGGGCTGGAGGGAGGTGGTGGCAGCAGGTCCTGGCGTGATGCTCCGGTGGCCTCGGCACAGGTGGGTCATCCTGGGGCTGCTTCGTGATGGGCTGAAATGCTGCCAGTGATGAGACCAGGTAGAGTTGGAGCTGAAGCTCATACTTTCTTCAAATCTGGCTGGTTTGTGCCTCTTCTCCCCTCCTCCCCACCCCTCCTTTTTGAGTGTTTCACAGGAGGCTCCTGCTCCTAAACCAGCACTGCTAACTGGGGAGCTGCTGTCAGCTTGAATCCATCTGCAAGACTCATTTTCAGGTGGAGACAATTTCTAGCTGCTGCAATACTGCTGTTGCAAAATAGCCTCACTAGCCTGAGGACAGAGGCAGCTTCTTGAATGCTCAGGGATGCACAGATTTCTGGCTCAGTCCCACTCCCTGCAAGGCAGCTCGGGTGGCTCCTCGTGCTGGCAGGTGTTTGCCCCGGGGTGAGGAGCAGCAGCAGGGCAGCTGGCACCATTGTGCTGAGCAATTTTCCATGTAGGAACAGGAAGGACTCAGGTGTCCTTCACACAGTCCTGTTAGCTAATTGTTATTAGCAATCTCTAACATCTTCCTAAAGGCTGAAAACTGCCACGAGAGGGCAGGAGCTGCGGCTGCTGTTTCTAGTTTTGGTAGAAAGGGCTGCAAATACCAGTTCCTAAAGGGCTTGCAAACAATTTTCCTCTTCCTGAAGGGTTTGATTCCCAGGTCACTGTTCAGATCACGTCCTTTGCTGCTTCCTCCCAGGGTGGCCTCCACCCCAATGGCAGGAAAGCTCTCCCACGAAGCAAGGACAGTCCGTCTGTCTTGCTTGAGCCCTTTCCGCCTGTGCCACAGGGGGCTTGTTTCCAGGTGAGATTTCTACCTGTCACATTGGTCCCTGGCTCTGCATGGAGCAGCAAGAAGGAATTTGGAGGAGCTCCATCTTCCCTGTTATTTTTGGTATCGTTTGCCTGGCAGGCACAGTGGAGAACTGTGTTGCGATCTGCATAGCCACCAACAATCACCTACGTGCACCATTATTGCTGTGTTCAATGCCAAAAGCCAGTGCGCTAGCACCGTTGTCTATCGATGGTGCAGCCAAGCTGCTCTGCTCTCTGGAGGGCACCCTGCACCAGCGTGGTGATCCTGCTCCTCTGTCACCTCTGTCCCCACGCTCCCGTACACCTGGCCAGCATTACATCCCAGCACGTCTGCAGCGTGGCCACTAGCCGGGGTGACACCAGCATCTGCATCAGCCCCTTCGCGTGCATCCTGCTGGGTGGCACTGCCAAAGCTCCCTCAGACCGCACGAGCGGAGGAAGGCTTCTGCGAAGTCCTGAACTATCTCATAGGCTTCATTTACCTCTAACGGCTCTCGCCCGTTTCGATGGTATTGATATGTCTCCTGACATACCCTATGTCAGCAGAGTGGCAGGACACAAATTCCGAATAAAGAATTTTTCCTGCTTATCTTGAGTTAGGAGGTTAATGGCTAATTTCACTGTCTGGGAGAGATTTAAGTGTAACAAAACAGAAGCTGTAGTACCAGCTGACAGCCTCGTGCCACCATCTGTGTTACCAATGGTCAGGAACTTCAGTACAGTTTTGGAGTAGAAGGGAGAATGATTAACTAGTAAATGAGTAAGGCGATAACAGCTGCCTGGAGCGTGGAGGAAACAAAATTACTTTGGGCCTCCACTATAATAAGACTTTTTTTTTTTCTTTCCTGGGTTTTGGCTGCTCTTAAAGCATGGGTTCTTCAACCTTTCATATATTAACAGTAACTGCAGTGAATACTTACAGATCATAAATCTCTCCCTTATTAATGTCACCCACCGCAGCACAGCATCGTGTCCGTCTTTATTCTTTGTCATGAGGGCAGAGATTCTCTCCAGTGGGAAACAGCTGCAAACCCTCTGCAATGCCCGAGTACCAAAGACTTAAAGCCGAGACAGTTGTCCAGAAAATTGGAAAGGCAGCAGCAAGCCTGTCTCTGGGAGAAGAACATGTTTATTAGAAATATCAACAGTTGTCTTTCTGAACAAACAAATGGCATTGAACTCAGGAAACAGTTACTGAAAACATCACCCCCACACGTGCCATTGCATAAGGAGCAAGTTGTGTCAGACTGAAAGGCTCCTGCTGCAAAGTGCCCACAAACTAAACAAGTTTTAAGACCTTGAAGAAGGTATGTGAGATTCTTAACAAACATGCTCAGAACACTAATGAGTCGAGAAAAAACAGAGACAATCAGCAAAATGCCCTAATAATGCAGGCAGCGGTGTAGGATCAGCTTGGAATCAGATGGTCTTTGCTGTAATTGCTTGGGATTTCTCTGAGCACTGCTTTTCACTGTTTTTTTTTTTTTTTTTTTGACCAGTTTCTCTGCACCTTGGCTGTGAATGGTGAAGCTGTGCACCCACGTATTGGTTTTGATCAGACTCAGTGTGGTGAGCATCTAACTACGCATTTCAAACAGGTAGCAATTCAGATTGGCAGTAGTAACACACTGTAAAGCTGTACGTGAATAAATTCACTGCATCCCTCTGGGCATGAAGTTTGGACTTTATCTGGGTTTAACAGGTTTTTCATGACTAGAATCTCTGTTGTGCAGTTTTGCTCTAATTAGAATGGGGGCAGGTAACTGTGCTCAAGGGAAAAAAGATATTTAAGCAATGGTAGGCTTAATGTCTGTGTGTTCCAGGTCTTTCAAATACAGATATTTATCCTGCTACTGTAACTAACTGCTTCCCAAATACTTTTAAAAAGGAACCAAAATTCCTTGCATCTCTTCTGAGCCAACAGGAAATACCTATTAATTTGGATTCCAGCATGACTCAGTTGAGAGATTACAGCAGTTGCCAAAACAACTGGTGCAGCAGCTTACTGGAAGTGTAAAACCAAGAAAAACATACAATAAAAGCAAAGATGAAAAATGATCTGTAACCACGTTTGGAAAAGTATTTATAAATACTACAAAAGATGCTAATGCTCACAGTAAAATTCCAGTGATCACATTATCTTTTTAGAAATTGTATTTTTCAGTCACACCACTCAGTAAGAAATAACTGTATCTAACTGGATGCTTTACTTGATATCTGTCCTGGAGGCTCTGCAGTTCAAAACTGTGCACCACTATTTGTATTTCTACAGTTTCAAGGCCTTGGTAGTTCATTTACAGGACGGTATCATGTTAAGTCCTTCTCACAGTTATCTCTTGGTATTTGCAGTCAAAACACATGAGATTACCTGCCCAAATTTAAATATGAAAATGACTAAGCAATTAGTCATTTATTTCACTGTAATATATACTTTGTTCTTTTGTACCTGTAAGAACAGCACATCTTGGATGATTCAAGACCTAGAAACATCCATGTTGGCACAAACAAATAAAAACCCTAGGCAGCAGAAAGACAGAAACAAAAATATTTAGACAATTGGGTTTATTCAGCCTAAAAGAGGAGCACTAACATTAGCTTAGAGAAGGATTCAGTGAAAGGCCATGGTAAGACATCAGAAGAGCAGCTGTTTAGACTGAGGGCCAGCTTTGTGTCCTCCTGCTGAAGACATCTGAGAATAGCAAATTAGCTTCAGAGCTTCTGTCACACTAATAACAAATAACATTGTTTCGGTCATTCTCTGAGGTTATGCAATGGGAAAACCTAATTATAGCAGAACATGTTGCTTTTTCAATGCCTTTCTTCTGATAAGAAAACCAGCTAAGGAAAGCATTATCTGTGTAAACAAATGTTTTCCTTGCACCCTGTTCTCTCTTCTTTGAACCCATACTGCCATGCCAGTGTGTGATCCGAATAATTAATTATATTGGCAGAAGACTGTTAAAACTGTGCAGGTTAAAACCTTGGCTACCCAAAGCATCAAACATCAGGATCTGCTGGGCTGGAGCAACCTACTTAAGGGAGGAGATGTGGTCCTTCCTGCTACTCCCAACCATCCTGTACAGCACAGTGCCTCTGGTAACTAATGTCACTTGGAGGTAAATACTGCTAAATATGGTACGCACCGTTGGTTTACTGAGACTCTGTGTACTTTTAATTCAGATCCTTCTCTAAGGCTTATGTTTTGGTCAACAGCTGCACTTAAAATTCAATTTGGTCTATCAGAAGTTAAAAGCGTGCTGCAAGCATATATTTAACACCATGGTCTAACTCCTATAAAATAAACTGCTGTCCTTTTTTTCCTCCTGAAGCTTGATGCAGAAATAAAATCTGGAAATGAAGAGTCATCATCTTGTTCTTAAAGGCAAAAGCCCGGGTTCCTTCACTTAAAAATGCAGAAGAGTTTGTTTCTACAGTGCATAAACTATTTTATTTAGTTGCACAAACTCTAAAGGACTATGTGGAATTATAACAAATACCTGTTGTGGTTTTGCAGACAGAAGTGTGTGTGTTTCACTGGATCATTTCTATAATCTCTCCTTTTTGGAAGGTGCAATAATTTCAATTTCCCATTTCTACCACAAAAACATTAGTAAAAAGAACTGGGTTTGCACTGATGTTTTAATCAAAGGAAAACTATTACAACTATAAACCATCCTACTCTTGAAGTATATAAAGTGTAAAAAAAGTCTGTTATAAAAAAATACTTAATTGGAGGTCTTCTTTGAGATGGTCCGATATTACACACAAAAATGCTAAATAGATCTGATGGTATTAATTTATAGGATTTTTCAAGCTTTATGCTTACTGAAAGAATTATACTCTAGGTAATTACTCCAAGAGCCTCATGGGCTTGTATTTCTTTTAGAATAAACGTCTCAGGTGAAGAGTTCTCGGTTTAGTAAGATGCTCATTTTCCATCTGAAGAAAAAAAAAAAGCCTCAAAGTGCTTAACTTGTGTGTGAGCCTTTGAAAATCTTGCTTCTGAGTTCAATACTTATAAATCCCTTCTGTAACAGGCACCAGAGAGGGGTTCTGCATGTCGCTTGGGCTCACATCATAGCCCAACTTCTTCATATCTTTGGTCACTACGTTGAAGGAAATGGTCACAAAGCCTTGAGATCGCACTCTTGTTACTAGAAGAAAGAAGACACGAATAACACCGGTTAAGAGAGGATTTTGAGTCATTGTTGAACTATTCACATATCTAGGCAGGACTGCCTGTTTTTCCAACAGAAGAAATGGATGGCCAAGCTGTCAAGGTTACAGTCAAGGAGCTCCTAGGACTGACTTACCTTCTCTTCCTTCTCCCTGTGCTACCACTTTGGGGTCAGTAAATTCTGGACGTCTCCCTGTGAACCAACTTGGAGAAAAAAAATAAAATATAAATAAATAATTAGATACACTTAGTAGTGTCTAGATTTGACACAATTTGTTAAATAAAAGTTTTGTTTTGTTTTTTAAAGGGGGGTAATAAGACTCCCAGCTTTTGTTCTCAGTACAGAGTTTTGGAGACTGATTTACTTTCTTTATTGCTGATCTACTCTGATCACAGATAAGTTTTATCGCCCTGAGGGGGGGGGAAAAAAAAGGAAACCAATTTCATACACATTATGTTAAATCCAAGCTATTTCTGGGCTAGACAGAATCTCTCTATGGCAAAGCAGTTTCAGAACCAGTCTGATTCAAGTCCTGATTACCCGGAGTAACAGAGAAGTTTGGATGCTTTGAATACAGCAGAGATGCACGTAATACAAAGGTATACAAATTAGCGTGCAGATTCTATGAGCAGAGTATCATAACAGAATAAGAAAAGGAAATCAGAATCTTGCCTGTGGGGCAGAGATTTTCACACCAGCTCTGACCCAAAGTGCTCAGGTACCATAAGGCTAGCTCTGTGCAAGGCTCAGTTGGTACAGGCAATCCACAACCTGATAATTGGCTCACAGATCATTCAGACTGTACTTAAACAATACTATGGAAGGAAAAAAACTAACACCCTGAGTTGCTATGTATATACGCCTACTTTGGAAGGGATGTGTGTTTGTAAACAAAACAAAGGTTGCAGCAAAGGCATTCTGGATGGAGGAAAAGGTAAATCTGGGAATCGTTTTCTCCATGTGCTGTCTTTGCTTTCTGGGTTGTTCTTAATGTGGCTAGGCTTCAAGAAAAGTCCCTAGCTACAGCAGGATTTAATGAAGGATGGACTGCAGCACACCTCCATAGGATCCAATGACAACTAAAATGCCCAGTAAGATTAGTCTGAGTAGAACCTCTGCAAGTCACATCACTGACATGAATCAGCCTGTGCAATAAGGAGCTGCCCCTCAGTACAAGAATTCACGTACTAGACAGCTGTTAAAATTTGTTCTTTTTCAAACCAACATTTTTCAAATGTGAGAATGAAAAAAAGACGAGTCAGTGTTACCGCAAGCAGACAGTTAACACATTTTAAGAGAGCTCTTTAAAAACCCAGACACCTGAAAATGTGACTTTACCTACAAAACTCAAAACTATCTGGTTATAATAGAAAGAACACACACATATGCACCAGTGAGTAGCTGGACAGACATTTGTGAATTAAGAGCAAGAACTTTAAAAATAAGTAGTCTTTAATTATTACCTTGTAAACTTTTGCAGCTTAGATGTAGACTCTGGAACAAACATAGCAATGGTTCTCTTATGCCTAAAACAAACATGAGAGGTACAAACCTTAAGAAATGAACCAAACAGCGCTGGGTGGCGAGATTTCTTATATTTATATAGGTAGCAGAATTTCAGACACATCAGCCATTGAACACCTCAAGTAAAAACACTTTCCCTTTCACAAAGAGAGTGTTTGCTTGCATAGGATGAGTGTAACTTACTCCATTTCAAGTGGCACAAAAGAAAGCTTAGCGTGTGCTGAGAGTGATGGGGGAGAGCTAATATATTGCATTTCATACTTAGACTGTCTACATGCCAATTATAACTTTAAAGAATAGCCTACAGGATCACCAAAAATGATTTGATAACGAGGGACTACTACTAGAAAATCCATGCCTTTTGTACCAAATAAATAAAATATGATAAGCAGATATAGGGACATTTTTGTCGCTGCAATAACATAGTAACTTGAAAATCAATCTCTATCTCAGTCCTGAAAGATGATGGGGTTGTCACCTCACCTTCCGGGTGTGAAGGGAACATGAACAGCTCCATAACCTCTGACCACGTCATTTCCAAAAAAATCAGGTCCATAGACACTCACTACAATCTGTGGCCCTGCAAAAGAAGTGGGTGTGAGACAGTTGCCTCATCTGCGAGCATCCACCTTCCCCCAGGCACTCACAGCCAGATGGGTTGGTGCTCTTGAAGGTAATGTCAATGGGGAAGTTCCAGACGAGCGTGGTGGGTGCGATGTTGCTCTTGGAGGTGATCTGGGAGATGCCTTCCTCCAGGCCCTGGGGGGAGAAAGTGGCATAAGCCAGAGGCCTGCACTAAGGCTGCTACACACACGCTGCCGGTAGGCCAGGCAGACAGGCTGCGTTTCAGGGGCACGCAATGGGGCCTTACAGCTGTGGGTACCCAGTCTTGGCCGTAGACGAAGCAGAACTTGCAGTAGAGGTCGTCAAATCCGGGGAACTACAAGAGAGAAAGGCTGTGTTAGTGAGGTCTGGGCCCGGCATTAGCGGAACTGAGGGCCAGCCCGCGTTTCATGGACGAGGGCTGAGCAAGGGCTGCGTTATGGGACCGAGGACGGGAGCAAGGCCGCACTACCAGGGCTGCGGCGGGCGCCGGGCCGGGGCCGAGGCCCGGCCGGGGCTCAGGGCCAGGCAGGGCTGCGGTGCCGG
>VXAL01012265.1:195511-270659 GCA_013399475.1 Chauna torquata
GGGAGCGCGCCTTCCGCTGCTCATCTCCCCCTTAATCCTTAAGCCACGTCGCACTGAATTTCATAGATTTTGGTTCATGACACGTGCACGCATCGCCCCTCGTGAGCTCTTTTCAGGGCATCCCTAGCCCAGCTGAGGGAGCGGGGCCCGCTCCCCGCAGCAGGCGCCGAGGAAATGGCTGCTAGATGCTGCTGCTGGCAGGGCCGCAGCGGCTGCGCCTGCAGGGAGCCCCGGGCCTGCAGTGTCCCGGGGGGAAATGTTTGGGGCGTTTTGCTGTCCCCACAGGGTCACAGTCACGGCCACGCTGGGCCCGTCGCAGGCTGTGAGGTGTCGTGTGTCTAAAGGCTCTGTAATTAGTGTCGCGTAACGACGTATTTGTTTCCCTGGCCTGACGGAGCAAGCTGGGCCTCGGTAAGTGCTGTTACCTGGATGTGGCTGCGCGTCCTGTGGGAAGGCAAGGACGGGATCGTGCTGGTTTGATTAGCCTGCTCTAATTAAAAGAGAGTGAATTTTGTGTGTAAACTCTGTGTGTCTTTTCAGAGCTGAAGCTGCTGAATCTGCTGACCCAGCCTGGCTGCCTCCCTGCGGAGGCCGTGAGGCGATGGTGCCGGCCAGGCTGCGGTCACGCCGGGGAGCTTCGGCACCGCCGCCACCGCTCTCCTCCTTGCTGCCTTTCCCTGTCCCGGACAGTGCTGCCCTCGCTGTGAGCCGTCCTGGGGCGTTTGATCAGCGCCAGGCTCCGGGGAAGGACGTGAGGAACGGGCAAAGCCCTGGCCATCGCCTGCTTGGCTTTCTCTTGCTGCGGCAGCAACGAGTCGGAGGCAGCCTCAGTCCCTGTCCTCATCCATCAGCTCCATTTTACCTCTCTTCTGGCAGCCACCTCGCGGAGGCTCGCGTTGCTGCTTTGACTCTCTGCAGTGCCACACCGTGGGCTGTTTGTTTCGGGTGTCTTTCATGAAGGCAAAGGGACATCTCAAGATACCGCCTCTTGCCTTGTGAGGGGTGCTGTGCGTCTTTGTACTGGACTGAGAGTAAACTACCACTGCTGTCTAGGGCTGAAAAATACCTTCCATGTTCCCAAAGACATATTCACTGTCAGTATTTATTTCCATTAGGTTTTTCAGGTTACATTTCAGATTTTTTTTTTTTTTAACATTCAGCAAACAAAACTTGGCCAACAGGGGAACAGGAGAAAGGCAGGAGGGATGGGAGGGAGTGGCAAAATTTTACCCTTTCTCCTCTGCCCCTCAGAAATGCTTCAGAGAAAATCATTTATGTCAACTGAAAATTATCAGGGGAAAAAATAAAGCAGCTCTCGACCAGCTGTCCTCTGCAGCTAGCAAGGCCATTTAATTAACACTTTTTTTTTTTCCTTGCCTACCAGCTACCTCAGACCTAGCTAAGAGCCAATTTAAGGACTTATTTTTCCTTCCCAGCAAGCGATATACAGCTGCTGGAGGAGTTAATACCAGCACTGGGAGATTTTCCCCATGACAGAGAAAAGGCAGCAGGGTTATTCCGCAGCTATGAGTCATCTGTACCTGTTTGTGGAAGGCCTCTGTCCCCTCCCAGTCATAACGAGACCTCCCCCCACTCCCCGACATGCCAGTCTTGTTCTAATTAGCTGCATTTTTACTTTTTATGATTAGAATGAAATCTCAAGCACTGAAGCAAGGAAAACTTAATTAACAGTCCATCAGAGATTTCGATTTCCAAGCATAATGAAAACTCACGGATCAGGGCGATTCTGTGGGTGTTGTTTAACGATGCTGGCATCTCTCTAGGCCAAGTAAAACATTCACTTCTTCCTCCAGCCCTGCCCTGGTCCTGTTGTTCGGTGCTCCTTGCGTGAGGCACTCACTGGGAGTCTCCTGCTCTAGCAAGCACATCGGTATTGCTTTAGCACTGACCTCTGTGCACAAGGTGTTAAACAGCTAAAGTAATTATAATTTTTTTCATTTCCAGGAAGAGCCAAGGGTTGGAAAAATCTGTGCCAATTCCCCCAGGCTCATACAAAGGACATTTTTTTAGGCTCCAGGCTTCCAGGAAAGGGCCGTGGGAGTTTCTGCCACTTGTGATGCGGTGCTGAGTGCATATAGGTGGATGTTCTCACTTCTGGCAAAGAGCACCCTTGTGGGAGCGCAGTGGAAGAAGGAGGCTGGCTAATAGAAAATGAGGTGGCAGGGGGTGAGATTACAGTGAGAAGGAGGCAGGGCTACGGCAAAAGGAGCCTGTGCAGTCCTTCGCCTCTGCCAGACACAAGGTTCATCCCCGGGGGAGCTGGCTTTTTGTGAGAGGCGGGGGGGAGAAGGGCTTCTTCGCAGAATTGCGTAATTGTAATTGCAGGATGGAGCCCTTGGTGCGAGTGGCAGGTCCAGGTGCTGCTGCTCGCTGCTGCCCAGGTGAGAGAGCGCTTTAAAATCTGTGCTGGAGGGTGATACTCAGAAAGCAGGTACTTTGTCACCATTACATTTTCAAGTATGATTAAACCAGCCCCGGGGCTGATTCATTGCTTCCAACAGGCGCTCTGGGAGGGTGGGTGAAAGAGAAACGACGATACAGTGGCACGGCAGAAAAGTTTATTTTTAATCCCAAATATTTATGATCAACACCTGCTAAATGGCCAGTGAAATATATTTTATGGTGTCATTAATCTGCAATAAACCGTTTTTATTTTTAGAGTGTTTGCACAAAGTTGCCAGTCTGATTCATCCCTGCCTGCATTTTATCTCTGCAAGGAGGCTACAGAGAACTTCCCTGCCCTTTGTCTTAACAGCCTTTTTCTTCTGTTGGTAGAGCCCTTCCCACCTGCTGTTCAAATCAAAGGACTTGGAAGTGCATGGAAAAGCCTGAGCTCAGAGAGCGATATTCTTGCTGTAATTCTTGCTGAATTTTTTTTACCCAGAGATTTATTTTGGTGGGAAAGTAATTGGACAGAGACTGGTGGGGTGACTGTTGTGTTACGTGTCTGAATGCTGCAAGCCAGCCAGGCAACACGTGCGAGGGGCCGCGGCTGCACCAGGAGGGTCCCCAGCACCCTGGGCGCTGCGGTGCGGGGGCTTTGCAGGGATGGGGGATGCGCTGCGATTCTTAACGCAGGCCACGTGTGAACACACGGGGACTCACGCTGTCCTCAGCCCAAGCACGTTTTACCAATATCCCCCTGCAGCAAAAGAGCACAGCAAGAAGCCAAAGCAGAGATGCCACTATTCAGTATTCTGCCCCCTCTCATTTCGCTGGGTAATTTAGCGGTTGGGGTCTGGCTCTGACACCAGCCGCGGAGCATCGCTGCCTGCAGGAGGTGCTGTTGCTGTGAGATGCCCGGCCTTCTACGAAGAATTAATTTGTATTGGAACTTGTTACCATTTGTGCGTTTTTTTGGTTAATGAGGAAAATTAATTAGTGCCTCAGTCTGAGCCAGTTGGAATAAATTAACATGCAGGCAGGAGGGGGGAGAGGGTGAGGAGGACTGGAGGAGCTGCTTCCTGGTGGGGCCATCAGATTTGATAAGGGCACGCGGAACAGGAGCAATGAGCAGGCCCTGGGGAGAGGAGGGGAGGGAGCGGAGCTCCTGCTCTTCGGCCCCACGCCCTGGTGTGGCTGTATTTTCGGGGACGGCTGGCTTGGGCGGGAGAGCCTCTGCTTGCGCATCTGCAGCAAACCCAGGAGACATCGCCACGGGCCTCCGGCAGCTTGTGCCTCCAAGTGGGCAAAGCTGAAGCAAGAAACATAAATTGCTCTGGGGGTTTTTAATCAAATGTTCTAATAATTAATCTGGTTTCTTTCCCATCGTGTGAGATAATGACGGCTGCTGGCATTTTTCTCTTTCCCCACAAGCAGATGTTTTCCCTGAATATTCCAATGGCCACAGATGGAAGAAACAAACCTTGGCTGACAAGTGCGCGAGGGCAGGTCAAGGGGTCCTGACACGAGGAGCAGCCCTGGCTCAGCCCAGCGCGGCCACGGCCCCAGCCCGGGGCTGAAACCCTCCTGGTGACATCTCTGTGTGCAGCAACATCAGCCAGGGGTACGTCTGTGCCTCTGCACATCCCGCAGCCCAGCGCAGCCCTCTGCACCCTTCCAGCCACCACAGAGAGCCTGCGCTGGGGCTGGGCACACAAAAAGGGCTGGAAAGTGTCATGGGAGAAGCGGGGCTGCCTGCGTTAACACCATTTTGCTGCAAGAGGATTGAGCACCCACCTGGTGCAAGCTTGAGTTATTGCGGGGCCTGAGCAGGCTTGCAGCCGATAGCCATGTTGAGCTGCTACAAAAAAAAAACATTTGGAGATTTCAGCCCGTCGGCCCATGCTGCTGCTGACTGAGGCTCTGGTGGGATGCAGTAAAATTTCTAATTAAGGCCCCGTAAGGAAGAAGCGATGGTCCCAGCCATTAAAACAGCCATGTATTTAATGCTTAATTGGGAAGGTTTAATGGATAAAGTCAATTAATTATTCAACCTAAGAAAGCTTGTACAAATATCAAATCCTTATTAGTATTCATGCAACCTGTATGATCTCACAACATTGACAGATTAAAGGTTGTATCTAATTGCACTCAGGATGGATTCAGATTTGTGGTTTTTTTTTGTAAGTTTTTTTTTTCTCCCCAGCCTGACAAAGACAATTTCAGATTGATGCCATCTGAGAGTCAGCCTTGAAGCCAGAGACCATCTGAAGACATTTCAAGTCACTTTGTGATGGTTTCCTCTGCCCCTTCCTCAACACGATGGTTGCAATCCTCATTTGATCCCCACTCCCCAAGGCTGCCTGGAGCAATGCCACGTTGACGTTCCTGCAGGCTGTGGTATTGCTGCAATGAGGAGTGGTGGGGCAGAATCGGGCTGACAAATGGGTGCAGCTGAACTGTCTTCAAAAATGCAAAATAAAACCATTTTAAATAATAATAATTTGCATTTTTCCAGTGCTTTTCGCTTCCAATCTTAAGCAACGCCAGTCTTGCAGGCAGCCTGGTGGAAATTGCTAAACATTATAGAGATTCGATCAGCAGGAAAATTAACACCAGACAAACTCAAGCTGTTTCTCCACACTGTTGGTTACGGCCAGGTCTGGGGCCAAGGACCCAGCTCCGTGAGCTCGGGGACAGTGTTTTTTTCCCAGCTATAGGAGCTGCTGCCGCAGTCTGAGCCGCGGTGGCTGCGTTTCTGGTGCTGCTGCTGCTCCAAGCATCCGACTTGCACCGTCCTGCTGCTGTAACCTGAGTTCATCCCTGCACATGAAACAAGAAGCAAAGGCTTCACATCTTTCCACATCTAGAAATCAGGTCAGCGGCTGGCCAGATCCACCAGTGAGTGATCTTGGAGGATGCTTCAGTGTGGGTTTGTCCTAGCAGGGCTCCAGCAAACTCACTCCGAACCAGAGGGCTGGTGGGCACCAGCGGCACCGGCTCCATCTCCACTCAGCTCCCAGAGGCACGCCGAGGCGTACTTTTTTCCCATACTCACATCTGTGTCCTTCCAGATATTTCAAATCCCATGAGGAAAGGAGGGCCAGGAAGATGCAAGGGCCGGTTCCCACAGCAGCACCGGTGGGCGTTCCGGGAGTGCTAGGGTGATGTCCCTCCCAGCCGGCCACCTCCTGTCCCCGGGCTGCAGCATCCCCAGGACAGCACGAGCATGAAGGAGAGGAGCCCAGCCTTGCTCAGCACACAAAGGGGAGCGTGAGAAATCTCGTCTGAGGTTATCAGCTGTGTCTGATGTGCCAGTGACAGCCCTGGCTGTGTCCATTAGGGGAAAAGCCACGAGGCCCAGGGTGGCTTTTGCTCTCCGGGTGTGACTGTGTCCCAGTGCTGCCAGGGCTGCGTCCTCAGAAGAGCTCGCGTACACTGTGGGTTTTACCCCAGGGTGATTTTTCACTCCTGGATGAGAAGGAGCCACCTGGGGGTTTCTGCTCTCCGTGACTCACCCGGCTCGGTGGCGGTGTTTGCTCAGATGGGCTTTGTTCTCCAATCGCCTCTCTGGGCTCCTGCTGTTGAGTGGGAGAAGATGCTCCAGAGAACAGCAGGACGGAGGCAGCCACTGGGAGCTGGAGGAAGGAGAGCAGCAGGGAGGGGACGGCTGCAGCCTGCAGGCAGCCACGGTGGGAGTGGGAGGCTGCACCAGGGAGGTCGGGGCTCCGGGAGGCGGGGAGCCTCGCCAGCTGTTCAGAGATAGCAAAAGCTCATTAAATCCCATTTGCTCCTGGCGGAGCAGCTCTGGACCTGCAGTTCCCAGCTGAATCTCGTGCCCGGTGTATGGGCAATGTCTCGGTGCCCCACGCCTTGCAGGAGGGATGTCGTGGGGTGGAGGCTGTATCCCAGACGTGGCAAGCTTTCAACTGAACTCAGAAACAAGACAGAAAAGGTTATTTTGCTCTGCCGATGCCCGGAGCCAAAGTGTTTCCTACCTGAGAGCAGGGCTGCCCTCATGGTGTGGATTGGGACAGTGAAGACCCACGGCACATCCTGTCCATGCTGCCAACAAACCACCAGCCCAGGCCGGCCTTTTCATGAGTCTGACTTGTTTCATCCCTGGGTTTTTGCCCATGGGATTTCCTTGTGGTAGGGATGAACCGCAGGAAAGGGACGATTCCCAGAGCTGCCCAACCCCATCACTCCTGAAACCACCCATGCGCTGTAACTGCTTGGCAGCAAAATGGTCTGATTTGGGCGTGGGTTTTTTGATAGCCTAGTGAAAAACAAGTTTGCCAAAAAACTTCTAAGAGCAGTGCTTCTTGCCTCAAATTGGCTCTTTTATTCCGTGGCTGGAAGCCCCTGGTCGGCAGGTGACAAGCAGGCAGGGTCAGTTTGGAGACCCCCCCCAAACAGCGCGGGGCAGCTCTGTCACCACCATGGCGCGTCCATCTGTTGGAGATGGATTTTGGATGCTGCTCACAACCTGCTGTAGTGCCTCAAATTGAAATTATAAAAATAAAAGGTTTTCCCTCCTCTACTTGCCCAGGCAGCGGAGCAGAATCCCTGGAAGAGCCACCTGAGGCTGCGCTGGGCCAGGGCCCCTCTTGCCTCACGGGGGTTTACTCCCAGGGAATGAGCTCCATCCCTGACAGCACTTCGCACAAAGCTCCTACTCCATGAATGTGTTGGTTTTAACAAATTGCTTCTTTATAAAAGAGCCAGTTCATAATATAACCCCCGTGCCCCCGGCACTCACTGTGTATTTTGGGTGATCTCCACCGGTTTGTCCTGTTTCTCCAGCTGCAGCTCTGCTGGTCTCCTGCCGCAGTGGAGCAGGAGATGATCATCGTGTCCCATCCTGATCCTGTCCGGGTGGCAGGCAGAGGCATTGTCACCCACACTTCTTCTTTTTCTCCCTTTACATCTTCGCTAGCATAACATAAAATAGTCCCTTGGCTGCTTTTTGGCCTCCTGGAGGCTCATTTAATATGCTCCAAGCTGCGGTTCCTGCTGCAAAATCAAGGCTTTGGCACCTGGATCCTGATACCCCAAATATTCAGCCATCTCGTATGGCTGTGTGGTCCTGGCCCGTAGCCCGTTGATGTGCTGCAACGCTGGGAGCCTGGGCAGAGCCAGCACGGGGGCTGCAGGAGCAAATCCCTGATGCTGCCGTGGCCACGCTTTGCAAGCCGCATCTCCGTCACCTGCAGGGTGTTACCGGTAGCACCACCAGCTCAGGTTCCCCTCCAGCTCTGGGGCACGGAGAAGGGGCTTTGGGGTGCTCCCTTTCCAGCAAAGCTCAGTGACGACCACGGGACACACGGGCACCGCACGTGCCCCAGGGCAGGACTCAGTCCAGCGTGGAGGAATTCACCTCTCCTCCTCTCCAGCCTGCTGCTTAAACCGCAACGAAAGGAGTTTGCCACTGTCCCCAAAGCACTACAACAATTACTTTTATGGTGCTTTTCCAGAATTCCCCACTATCCCACCGAGAGGGAATAATTACAATCATACTAAATGACTTAATTGCGGCAGCGCAGGTGCTCAGAGGCAGCTGGCACAAAGCCGCTCGACACGCGGAGGCTCTGGGGCAAGGACTCGCCGGGCGGCACAAAGTCAGGCCACGCTTCCAGTTTATACAGTTTAATACATGTGAAACAAGATACATTTCCTTTTGAGTAATGAATGCATAAATAACAGAAGATATATGTGAATGCATAAATATGAGGCGGCATGGAACGAACCAAACAAAAACGGTTGTTTTATATTATTTTTTTTCCTGCATGTCTTTTCGCTGCTGTTGCCCGGCGCTCGGGTTGATGGACTCGTTACTGCTCTTCGTAAGCGTCAGCTTTCCGTGGTGAAGCTGTCCCGCGGGGAGGGCCTGGATGAAGAGTGGGGAAAGGGCATGGAACGGAGGCTAAAAACGAAAAATCAACCCCAAAACTGAAAAAAAAAAAAGAAAAAAAAGTGTTGTTGACAGGTGACTTGAACTCCTCGAGAGGCTTCTGAGTCTGCAGTGGCGACAGAGGGGCCTTCGGAGGGAAGCGCGTCCACGTGGGTGCGGGTGTGCGGAGGAAGACGAACAGAAAGAGTGCAAAAGGGACGGTTACGGCTATCACCGAGTTTTCAAAGGCATTCTGCTATGAGGAGAACAAATCATTAGCTTAAATGCTCACAAAGAACATCACCTAAGACAGCTCTTTATACCTTTACATAGTGTATCAATAATTTACTTTGCACTGCAGTAAACAAAATACATTTCTTAAATAACTTACTATTTATTTTTGTTTTTTTTTTTAATCTCTCTGTAAATTTAACTTTTTCCTTTTTTCAGTCTTTTTTTTGTAACGCAAGAAACCTTGTTTGTGCATGTTAGTTCAGATTATTGCGACATTTAACCTGAATACCTGTTAAAAAAAGGAAAAAAAAAGCAAAAGGACAATTGTACAGACAAGAAGAATGAATAACTTATTATTGCACTGGCTACAATTCAGTAGTGATTTGGTTTTTTTCTGTAGTTAGGACAACCTCTAAAGTACAAAAGAAAAATGAGAGAGACAGCTAAAGCATCAGCTGTGAAAAGAAGCTGCTAGGATGATGGTGGAGGAAGGAAGGGAAGGAAGGGAAAAAAGGAAAGCAAAGAAAGAGGAGAAACATTTGGAAAATGAATGGCCGTAATAATTAGATCCACATAAAACCCAAGGAAACGCCACCCAGTTGCGGAGTCACATGTAATGCAAAAAACAGTACCGTTTCTCTATAAAAATATGTGCATTATGAAGAGAGAGTTTTTGTGGGTATATTTTTTTTTGTCTTTTTCCTTGTTTTATATCTCACAAATACATTATTTCTATTTATATAACTGCTGATATACAGACAATGTACAGCTCCCATCTCCTGGGCACTCCCACGTAATGTGACATCTCTAAAAGGTGCCTTTTTAAAAGTTGAGCATCTTTAAAAAAAAAACAACAAAACAACAAAACCCAAAGAGAATCCCCCAAATCCCAACCGCCACCACCTCGCACCCGAATCAATGTGATCGAGGCCACGGAGGGCGGTGGGAGGACCGAAGCCACCCCCCAGCCAGCTCCACCTCCCCTTTAGAAAAGAAACCCCCAAACCGCTTGCAAAGCCGCTCCCCCCACCCTGAAACCCGTCACCGTTTCGTCCAGCCGTTTGTTTGGTTTCTTTTTAATTTTTTTNTTTTTTTTTTTTTTTTTTTATGTTTTTGTTTTTTGCAAACCTCCACAGCGCTTAAGAACAAGTGACTGCGAGAAAGGAAAAACGAGAGAGCGGCCACGTACCCGCGGCCGCTCAGTCCCTTCGGTTTCAAAACCCACACTGGTGTCAAGCCCTTGAGACCCCCCCGCTCCCCCCTCCCAGAAAGCTATACTGGGTCATCGATGTCATCTTCTGTTGTGACAGTCACAGGCACCAAGTCCTGCTTCCGGAGGGGGCTCTTAGCAATGCCTAGGAGCTCTTTGCTCTTCTCAGCGTTGCCCCACTGAGTTTTTAAGTGATCCGGCTTTTTCAGTTCGGGAGCCGCGGGGTCCAGCCGGGAGTCCGGCGTGGACTGCCCGCTGTCCAGGAGATCCGAGAGGCTGCTCAAGGAGCTGCCGTCCGACTGCTCAAAGGAGAAGTTGGGGATGGCCAGGTGCTCCCCGCGGCACGGGGGCTGGCCCCGGCGCTCCGCTTTGGAGGCCGGCTCCCCGGGCTGGCTCTCCGCGAGCTCCAGGGACTCTCTGTAAGCTGGGAACTCGCAGGATGGGGTCCTTCGGCGCAGCATGCTGTTCTCGGAGGGCTTGGTGCGCGAGGCCGCCCCACCGTCATCCTCCATGGGAGGATCTATAGAAATGCAGGGTGGGCTCATCTTCTTCTTCCTCCGGACTCCGTGGATGTACTCGGACTCCGGCTGGATGTGGGCAGGGGACCGCTGCTTTCCCTCAGCAGGGTCCTCAAAGCTACAGTCTCCATCGCTGATGGAGGGGCAGATCTCGATGGAGTGCCGCCTTTGGTCGTCCGCCCAGCTGGGCTTGTTGAGGAAGCCCTTTGTATCGATGCTGTAAAACTTTTTCAAGTCCTTCTCCTTGCCACTGCCCCCGGAGAGGCTGTTTGTGCTGCAGTTCTTGAGGGGCAGGGGCGACGGGGCCGGGGAGATAAACGGCGAAGTCGAGCAGCTGCCAGCCTCCGAGTGCTCCCCCCAGTCTTTGGCTGAGCTGTTGATGTGGCGAACCTCCTCGTCAGCCAGGTCGGAGGACTCCACGAGGCAGCCCTCGGGGCTCGGGATGCCACCGCCGGGGCTGGCCGGCCGGCTGGGGACGCCGTGCTGGCCGCAGGCGTGCTGCTGCGCCAGCGTGCCGGGGTGCCGACGCGGGGAGGACGGGGGGGAGCACGGAGGAGTGGCCGGCAGGGAGGTGGCTGTGGCGTGGAGAGGGCTGGGGGTGAAGGTGCTCTGGGGCTGCTTTGCTGACGGTAGTGTCTCTCCAGACTCCGCTTGCAGGCTGGCCTTGGCATCTGGAGTCTGCCCATCCACGGAGTCTGTTCGAATAGCCTCCTGGAAGGGGAGGAGAGAGAGATGGGGTGAGAAACTGGGGATCTGCCGGGCTGGCGGCACTTTCAGGGGTGAAACATGGCATGTGGCAGAGCGGCTGGTGGGTGTAATGCAACCGTCACCCCCCTCTCCGTCCCCTCACAGCCCCCGTCAGACCGCTGCCGCACAAGAGGAGGCTGTTTTGCAACCAGACCTGGAGCCTCAGTGTGAAGGTCTTTTATCTGCTGGGTCTTTCTGCACAGTCATGGTCTTGCTCTAAATTAGCACCAAATAGTGAGTCAGTGCAACCTGTGTGAAGTGACGCGGTGTAGGGCTGACCCCCTGCCCCTCCCAGCACTGGCAAAACCGAGTCAGCCATTGACTCCCCATGCTTTAGCAATGATTAGTATTTATATTAATTATATAAGTAAATTAATTAAATAAGTACTATATTATTGCTTTAGCAATAATAGATTAGTACATCCACAAAGGTGAAATCAGGTAAGAAGGTCATTCCCATGTGTGTCACCTGCTGAGACTGGAATATATTAAACCTTTTATGGCAACAGATCCAGAAAAATTTTGTTCTAAAAAGGGGAATTCTGCTCTCAGCTCCAAGAAAAATCCAAGAGGGAACTGGAAAAGAAGGACCGAGGTGACTACAAGGGAATTTCCCTCTGCAGGCTCTTGGCCTCTTACCTGTCTGCACAGCAGCTTGGTGAGAGTAGGAGATCGAGGTACGACGTGGGGAGGAAGGATCTTCCAGCGGTGCCGGCCTTCGTGGTTGGGAGAACGCGTGGCCAGCTGGAGGGACTCTGTTGGGACCCTCAGAGAGGAACACGTTCCCACGGGCTGGGAGCGGATGGAGGTGATGGACCCTAGGGAACAGAGAGGGAACAGTCACCACCACCTCTGTGGTGGGGGCTGTGAAGTTTCGGGGCTGAAACAAGACTCCAGCGTAAATGCCGGAGAGGAAAGGAAAAACCTGTCTAGTCCAGCTGAAATCCCAAGGCTCATCATAAGGCTTGGGCAGTGCCAGGATTAGAAAGCAGGTGTCCCCTTTTCCTGGCCCCTGCTTTAAATCCCTGTCAGGAGACAAAAGAAGTCTCCTCCGCAATCCTTCTGCATTGCACATAGCTCTGCCCTCTCTGGGATATTGCCCATTACAAACCTTATGCTCACAGCGTCTGCTTTCTATTTCAGGTGACGGAAACCTTCTCTTGCAGCGGCTGTGACACTCGGGGTGGATGGCGGCCGCCAGGACCACAAGGCAGCAAGTGAAGGGCAAGACTGGGGTTGCGTTGGAAGCCCTGCCATTGCTGCTTTCCCAGTAGCGTTGCCTCAGGTGGATTTATAAAAGGACTTGGAGAAGGTGGATGAGGGCAAGTCTGGTGGCTCGGCTGGAGTCCCTAAGTCAGGACACCAGGGTTCTCTCTGCAGTGCTGCCAGGGCCGGGCTCGCAGCCTTGTGCTGCTCTGCCATGGGGAGCCAAGAGCTGTGCTGCGCCTTGCCCGACAGCCTGCAGCCCTGTGCAGCCAGCGGGCACCCTGCAGCTGGCTTCTCCGGGAGGAGATGCTGCTGGAATGCACAGGCAGCTGTCCACAAGACAGACGTTGGCTGAACACAGTCCGATCCAGGGCACAGAGGCTGCTTCGAGTGCTTTGACAGTCCCCGAGCTCATGTATCAGGCAGGGATCACTCTCTTCCTGAAGGCTCCCAGTCCCCTGGCTGAGTCTAAAGGCAATCCCTCCTCCCTGGCCCCTTTGTGGTGCTGCTTTACTGCAGTTCTGTGTTGTTTGAAAGATCTTTTGCTTTTTTTATTTTTCTGGCTGCAGGATTTATTGTCCTCATTAGCTTGAAACCCAATGTCTGTTTCTACATTGCTGCCCCATGTTAAAAACACAGCTATCCATCACTTCAAGAGATCTCGCCCAGAGGTCAGGGAACTTGAACCTATGACAAAAGCCATCCAGACAGTTTGCAGTTGCATTTCAGAAAGAGATTTGTTGTTGGGAAGAAAGAAAACTTAGTGTTTAATCATTTTTCTTTTGGAGCTTTTCTCCAGAACACCTCGGAAGCAGCAGAGCAGTGAGGTTCCCACCCCACAACTTGCCCCATTTCTCTCTCTTTTGTTTTTGGGCTCTCCTACAGGCAGAGTTTCAGTATAAGCCTGTACTATTCATGTGCTAATCCAGGCTTTACGAAATGTTTTTTATGATGCAGAAAAATGTCATAAAATCTTTTATAAACAGTCATAAAATCAAAACCCTACGCTTTCCTCCCCATCCTTAGTTGGAATTTCCTTCTGTTGGAAACTTTCCATCTAGCTGTCCTATAGAAAACCAAAAAGCCCTCTAAACTGCATAGTCAGGAATACTGAAGGAAGCCAAATATCTCTGGATTTGTACATTTTTCTATTGTTTCTCTAATAAATCGGGAAACTGCATCTAAGACCAAAATAACACAAGATCTGGTCATCTCATAGCGTTTTCAGTGCTTAGACACCAAAATACTGGGAGAGGAGCAGCCATCCTTAAATGACATTGAGAAGTCCACGGAAGCACAAATGCTAATGTGAATCTCTGTACGTGCTCAGTTTTACTTTCACTGTAACTCATGGGACTATGACTTAAATCAGAGTTTGGTCAGCTCAGGAGCAGCACAGCCCTGGGTGATGCTGATTGGATGCATCCACCAGATCAGAGAGAAAGTAAGCACCTGTCATATCCATTACTCAAGTTCTTGGAGAGAAGTTTGGGAAAGATGAAAAATCCTTGGTCAGTTCTACCTACCCCTGCCAAAATCACAGCATTTTTATACTAGTATAAATCCTGATTTACACTCACTACAGAGATGAAAATCATCCCCAGTAGTCCAGCCATGAAACTCAACCTCTGTTTTCTTTGCTTAGCAAAGAATTTGCAGGTGAAATAATAATAAATACTGAGCAGAGAACATTAACTGGTATCCAGACAGCTTGACCAAATATAGAGTTACTTCACCCAAGGAAATCAGAGCAGATCTTGCCAGCCCCACCAGGGTCTGCAAACCCACCACTCATCTGTCCAAGCAGTTCTTGCATTTCAAACAACGTGGCATCAAAGGAAACCAGACTGCTAAGTTCTTGGGAGCCACTCAAGAAGCACATGTGCTTTTAGGGAGGCAGATATTTTCTTTCTTATTGATTTCCCCTTCAAACCAATTCACACAACAAAGGAGAGAGAAAGGCATTTTAGGGGAAATGTATTTGGATGCAGTTGGGTAAATGTATACGCCAAGGCTCCGTGTAGCTCGTGATTCCCTGGCTGTGGGGTCTCTCCTCAAGATTCATTGTAAGGCCAGGCTACGGAGGCACTGGAGAGTGCTTTCTGATCTTTATGATCCCAAAGAAACTCCTCCATCTGTGAACTCAATGTACTGTGCTTAAAAGATACTGCTCTGAGACTGAAGACTGCCTGAAACAAGAGCTGTACAGGAGCTCTGTCAGGAAGCAATGCCGACGCCAGCTTTTATTCATGTTGACTTTATTGATTTGTATTCCTGATGTCAGGGCTGATCATTTTAGAAGAAATGTGCAGCTAATACCCTTTTCCTTGGCTAACAGCCTGTCCTCTATGCCTCTCACATTGCCTGGGAGCCCCACTTCTCTCCAGTCAAACACCCAAACCACCCACTTGCCCCCGAGAAAACACAGTGATGTGATGAAAACACGAAACTGTGCAGCCTGTGGGGTGGTATCGAATCAAATAAAGCAAGCCCTGGCTCAACCCACATGCGGCACTGGTTGCGTATTCCCCCTCTAACCACCACGTGCGCAGGCAGGAGTTACTGTGCCTGCGGCCCCATGGCTTCGGCCAGAGCCGCACAAGGAGGAAGGGAAATCTCTGCGAATAGAGATATACGAATACCTCTCTGGGATTTGCAGGGGTACGTCTCCATCTCCACCTCGTGGAGGGGGAAGGGGGCTTTGGCTGGCATCACAGGCCGGAACATGTAGCTGTCGTTGGGCAAGGAGTGCATGCGGGAAACGGAGATCTTGCGGACCGTCAGGAGGTTTTGAGAGTCCTGTGGCCGCAGACTGGCCGCGCTGCCCTGCAAAGCAAGGAACAGAGAAAGGGGTCATTCAGCATCTTGGTGAATTTACAGTGATCTCCTTCTCATCTGCTTTTTGTTTTAAAACCTCGTGCAGATGTTCCTCTTGGCATCCTGCAGAGAGCCTGCAGCCCTGGTGACTGCAACGGGACACCGAAGCCACGTAAAGAGCTCAAATTGCAGCTCGAGTAAAACAAGGCATCAGTGAGCCACCACTAAGCTAATTCTTGGACACAGCAGTGAAGAAGTAAGGTCCAGGAAAATGGGGCCCACCCTCTCAACACAGGAGAAAGCCAGAATTTCTCACACTGTTCTGCTCTGATTTTCCCAGGGATGTTTTCAGCCCAGCCTGGGTGGTGATGTCCTTTTTCTCAAAGCCACTCTGGGACAAATGGACAAAATCAGCCAATGCTTGGCCACGTGGACCTAGGGTACGAAGCGTTTCTGGAAATTCACGTATTATCTCCCCAGAACACACACACGCACAGAGGCAGACATTTGAACGTACACCCACGTTAACACCACTACACACCCTGGGGCCTCTCCCCTACAACAAGGAGCACGTTGGGCACTGCTGACCCCAGAAGGCGGCAGCCACACGGCAGGAGGCAGAGGGAAGGAGACGACACCACGGCATGGCACCATGTGTGGGTGTGGAGCCTGTTCTGGGGAAGAAAAGGGATTTCTCTGTTTGGCCTTGATGTCAAACAGGGGTCTGGTTGGAAGTGCGTGGACAGAGCATCTCCCATCACACCTCTTAAACCTGACCCCTCACTGCTTCTGAGGCTCATCCACCTTACAACGAATTCATCCCAGGGTCTCAGGAAGCTTTAGAGCTGCAAACGATGTCCCTGCGGTGCTGATGGAGTGGCCACGAGAGGTGGTGCCGGGACTTGGCCAAGCGTACCATGCAGTGGGACCCCTGGACCTGCAGCCTGGCTCCTGGCCCTGAGGTTCTGGTCCTCGACACATTCCCCTCACTGATTACCATGTTATCTAAGTACAACTAATCTCTCTGGTTTTCCTTTAACATCAGCCTCCCAGTGACTGATTGAAAACATTTTCCCAGCTGCATGTCTTAAATTAAATGTATTTTGCTTTGTTCCACTGGGCTGTTTTCCCTCTGTGCTTGGAAAATCCAGGCATGAGATCCCTTGCTGGATAATTTGGAGGTCACCAAGGATCTGGTTAAATCTGTTTTATTCACGTATTCCTGGCCCACGAATTTCTTTCCTCCCATCCCAAAAGAGACATATCCTGAGACAAATTACTCAATGCTTTTACCCTTTTGAACTTGGCTGAGAAGCCAGGGGGATCAGCAGCAGTTATTTACAGGTAGCTGGCATCCAGAGCATCCCTCTGGGTCTACCCGGGCCTCTCTGCTATATTAACGCACCAGCAAGGTGGCTGTGCCAGTTGGCCTTTGGCCATTACAGCTCATAAGTTACCAGCATCACAACACCAGAGCTGACCGCGGGCGGGCAGTTGTTGAAATCCTGGTGCCGCACGGAGAACAAAAGGCTTCACCCCCACTGTCTCAGGAGACTAACAGAAGGATCACGGCATTTTTCTATTAAACCCCAGCTCATCTCTAAGAGATCTTGTATCAGTCTTCTCTGGCTGGGACAAATGAACAGAAATCTCCTCTTGACATAAACAACTGTGATTTTTAAGGTTTTGGTTATTGAGACCCAATTGACTGAGGGACTTGGGCAAATTCCAAATGGCTCAAAGCCGCTGTAAGAAGTATGTGAAATACTAAACGTGTGCAAGAAGTTTGCTGGCTCACACCTGGTGAGCTGCTCTTGACAGCAAGGAAGGTTTGGAGGCACATCACCACTGCTGCTCCTCCTCTTTGCTGGGAAATGCCCGATGCACTCGGGAGCCGGATCCCAGGCCCTGCAAATCAGCGTGGCTCCTCCTAAACCCGTGAAAGCCCGACCTAAACCAGCGCTGCCGACACTGTGCATGGTGACCGCTGCCATGGCACCAAAGCACTCTGGCAGCGAAGGGGGTGGCTCCCACCCTGGGAGGATCTCAGGCACCTGATGGAGAGATGCAAGGTGGGAGCCTACTCACCATGGGACCCCTCTCAGGCCAAGCAGAAAGGCAACAAATTGACACTAGAGGGCCTTGGGGATGCAGCTCACAGGCTGTTTAGCATCTTTAATCAGCGAGTGCAGCTCCCTCCTCTTGTGTCTGGGAATCAAGAATCTGCTGGAGCTCTGATTTCACTCTGATGCAAAGACAGATCGAGAAGAAACAATTCCACAAATACCTCCACAGGACAAGACCCTTCCTGGGTGATTAAATGGCCAGAAGATACTCTGTAAGCAAAGGCAACTAGTGGGATACTTTGGATCAGGGAACCCTGTAACTTCTCAGAGGCTTGGAGCCTGCAAACAAGCTGTGTGTAAAATTCCCAGAAGAAGGGCTCTTCCCGATCCCTCCCCAAAGGCATGCATCTCCAGCACGAGCTCCAGCCTCTGCGCTGGGCCCCTGCACAGGCCAACCCTGGGCAAAGTCCCAGTTATCCCCTGTCCCTGAAAGATGCCTTCACAACGACCTCCCTTCGAGGACCCACAGCTTTCAGGTGGCTACACGAAGGGGGATTTCCTTGAGGATTACACCTGCATATCGCTCACTCCCCATCTTGCACAGGGAAAACCTGCTTGGTCTTCCAGAGCTTAATCTGAGCCCAGAATTTGCTTGGAGATGCTCTGAGAAGTTTGCCACTGGATGGTGCTTTGATAGTCATGATGAGGTAAAAAAGGAGAAAATGGTCCAAGTCTAAAGCAGACTAATTCTGGGTGGCCACTGCAAGTTCTCTGGTGACAGTGGACGTGCTCCCTGCTGCAGCACGCACAGCTTCATGGCGAAGTGCCACACCGCTTCTCCTCTTCCAGGCTCATTTGCGCCAAATGACTGCAGCCAATCCAGCTGCCCATTGATTTAGGATGGGCATGTTCCAGGCTCAGGCCCGAGAGCTCCTGTCAGCTGAGAGCTGGGGCAGGGCCACTCCTGCAGGCACATGCATTTGGTTCTGAGTGGTCTCCATAAGAGCAAGTTTGAGTGGTACAGCACCTTCAGCTGGAGGAAGGGGTCTCTAGGAGGCAGGATGAGTGAAGGATGAGATGGAAAGATGTTCACCAGCCTCCTCCATCAAGTTTCTAAGTGGTGACTGAATTTCAGGGCAGATGACATGCAGCAGCGTGTGATGCTGTGCTGTCTTTCACACGTCAATGGGACGGGACAGGCAGAAGTAGGGGCAGCAGCTCATCCGCTCCCTAGTACTTGAACAGGCTCCTCCAGCCGCCTGGGGCTGATGGCAGAGACCATCCTGCCCTGAGGCGCCCAGCAAGGTCCGCTCACCTGCTGCTGAGCCAAGGCCGACCCTGGTTTTGAAGGAAAAAGACTGAAAGCAAAGAACATAAGCGCAGGAAATCACCTGCTGTTAGCGCATGTCTCAGAGGTCCACTCTCGCCGCACGCAGGAGCGGCTCGGCTCGGTGCACGCCCGAGGCTGAGCATGTCCTCGTGCCCGCCAGAGGACACCTGGAGCTCACTCACCCCGAGGAGGGCAGGCTGGAGGGCACTGTGCTGCAGCACGGCACACCCGTGCAGCATCCTTACGTGACGTGAACCGGGTGCCCGTTCGTGGTGTGACCAGGAGGGACTGAGCAGGGGAGGCTATGACCGTACTGCTCTGCCGGGTGATCTCCCCGGAGCATCTCCCGAATCTACAGCTCTGGTGCTTGCTGAAAGCCTAACAGGTGAATGTGCTGATCTACCTACGCCTTTCTGTTTTCTCAGTACTGTATCATAAACAAGGTCTTACAGTAAGAGTAAGAAAACCAAACTGGGCCATGTTCTCTCCACAAACGAAGAAAAGACTCTGCCTGCCTCCAGCTTTCGATATACGATTTGAAGACAGACGGCTTACACATCACATTATACGTTAAATATGAGACTCCTTTTTGGCTAAAAAGAGTATTTCTTTTGTGTCCCAGACAAGGCTGCTGGCAAAGTCGGCTGGCTCCTGCACAGGCAAAGGCAGTATGAAGGACAGAGGATGGAAACGACTGCTGTGGCTGTGAAGCAACAGGTTTAGGACAACTGAGACACCACCGCTAGCTGCACAGCACCAAAGCACAATGCCACAACGCAGAAGCAACGGCGCAGCGTCATTCACCTCAGCCTCGTGGCCTGGGGGGTGGTGGGAAGGTGTCAGGACATGGTGGGAAACAGAGCAGAAGGACGGGATTTCCATCATGGGAGTCTCTGCCCCCTCCAGCGTGTCTGAGTCTGGGATGGCTAAAGACACATTCTGACAGCTCAGCGCCTCCTTCAAATCAGAGATAAAAAGCATCAGTAGCACAGCAAGGCTGTCTTAGCCCTGGCACATGTTTGCCCCGTGGTGTTTCCTATTTGCACCATTTGTCCAGAGCAGGAAGGAAGAGAAAAGGAAATGTGGGCTGCAAAAACTGGCAATAATGGCAGGAAATTAGAGTGTCTTGTAACACCTTCCAGGGTGCCTGTGCCACCGTCAGTGGCAGGATTAGTTACAAGAAGCCCTGCGTATTTAACCCCCTCAGTGCTGCCAGGTTTCTAGGGCTAAGAAGAGGCTCTGCACATGAAGTGAACAGGCCCCCGAGGAACTCATAGCTCCTGATCTGCTCAGGAGGTACTGGCAGATCAGGAAAACTCAAGGAGAGTGAGCTCAGTTTGCAGTCAGAGCCTGTGTGAAACGATGTGCCCTCTCACACCCAAGTGAGAAAAACAATGTGCGTGTTTATCGTGAATTTTCCTGCAGAAATATCTATTAGAAACTATATTTAAATAGTGAATTCCCCATCGCTACGTAACCAAATTCCTTTTTACTTGACTTAATAGAGTCTGATGGATTTTACAAAAATCTAATTTAATGTAATTTAATCTCAACCCCCCCATTGATTTTGCAGTAGCGTTATTTGTGATTAGGGTGACAAAGCAATTCTGTATTCACTCTTTATCATATGCTGCTGACATGGGACGAGACAATTATCTCATGCCCCTCCTTTGTTTTCCCTGGCTTCTGATTGCCCTAATTTTCTAGAAGACTAGTAAAAACCAGAGAGCAGGTAGCATCTGGAAAATCAACCCCAGAAGCTCCAGCTTCTTGATGACAGCTCTGACAATTCCCAGGGTCCAAGTTGGCCGTGCCCTAAGCAGATCATGTGCCAGCAGAAAGCTGTGTTTACCAGTGCCGGATATGCCCTTCTGAGCTGTGTGCTATGATTTGCTTGAGGCTTCTCTGGAAATCCCAAAGTGGGACTAAAAAGAACCTGAGTAGGATTTCTGTGTCTGCGTGAAGGGAATTTATGCCCTCCCTTTCATATGTGTCAGGGTTGTCAGAGCCAGAACACCCAGGGCTTTATGAGACTGCTCCCTGGTGCTGCTGCTCATGCTAAAATGACAAGACTGGATGTGTTGGTTGGGGGAACAGGACAGGGACACACGTGGCTATATGCTTCTGAACTTAAAATTCATGACCTTTGACTTTCAACTCTTCCCTAGAACAATGATCAGGACAGTGCTAGCCCTGGAGAATGTTTCAAGTGGCCTTCCACCTCAGGTAGCCCTCCTGAGATGACTCAAGATGTGGAGGTGGTGGTGACATCTCTGCTGTAGGGGAATCTGGGAAAGCTGCCTTCCTCTCACGCTGCCTTGTCTCCTGCCTGCTTGGCTCGGTGTCACTCAGGATCAGACTGGCAGGAACCGTCCCCTCCCTACCCCGAGCACAGGAAGAGCAGATGCCTCGTGTGAACCATTACCAGGACTTGGTGCTTTGCCTGCACTGCTGACTCTGACTTCATGGCCTCCTGAGTTCTGTAGGGTGCCCTGCTCTCTGGGGCCACCGCACCTCCCCTGCTCCCACTGGTGGCAGGGGTGGTTGCTCCTCTGGACATCTCCAGTTCAATCTCAGCATCCATCTCAGCATCCTCCTTGGCCTCCTTGTTGCTCTCCTCCAAGTGCTTCATCAGCACTGCCACCACCACATTGACCAGGACAAACTGTGCGATGAGGACAAAGGTGACGAAGTAGACTGGAGAGATCACAGGCAAGTAACTGAGGCAGTGCTTGTCTTCCCGAGTGCATTCCCGGAGAGTGTCCTGCAGCAGAGAGGGAGAGGTGAGGGATTAATAAAGTCTGGGGCTGCAAATACAGAAACAATCAAAGATAACCTGCTGAGGGCTGAAAAGCATATAATAACATATCCCAGACACAATGGCTTGTGGGTACAATCTAAATGAATGGAAGAAAACATGGACACCTTGAATTTCATCACCTACAAGGAGGAGGATCATGTTATGTCCCAAAGGCACAGGGCAGAGTCCATGGTTACTTCTCTCAGCCACAAGAACTGGCACAATTTTCCTAAAGTATATCTGTTAAAAAAATGAAGTTTCAGGTTGAGTGAGACTTAGGTCAAATTATCCTTTGAAAATACACTTGACTTTTAAATGGGAATTTTTGGTTTTGATCTTTTATAAGTAAACCTTTTTTGTTTTCACACAAGAGGTGCCTAAATTTGTTCGAAATTTGTAACTATATGTCCACAGAGAGAAGAGAGAACCCAGACAGAGATTGCACACACCTTCATGATACCGTTCCAGTTGTCCCCCGTGGACACCCTGAAGAGTGTGAGAAAGGCCATGCCGAAGTTGGTGAAAGTTGCATGCCGGCTCAGACCTTCACAAGGATTTTCTTCACTGCAGTCTGCCAGAGAAAGAAGTGGAAACACATCAGTGAAGCCAAGTTTGCTAGTGCTCACTGGGAGCTGCCCCCACGAACCTGGCTGCGAGAGCCTGAGGTACGTCACGCTGGTACACAGCAGCAGGGAGGACGGCTACGTGCCGATCTCACGGTGGTCTGCAGCTACTGAAGGGCAGCTGCAGAGATCGTGTAGCCACACTTGCCTTGGTGGAAGCAGATGCTATAATGGATGGTAACACATTGTAGCTTAGGAGCTCTGGGTTGGACATTAGGAAAGTTGTTTTCACGTGGAGGGAGGAACAGCCCTGGGACAGGTCACCAGAGAGGCTGGGGAGCTCCATCCTTGGAGGTTTTCAAGATTTGGCTAGACAAAGCCACAGCTCCCCTGAGGCAGTGATGGAGCTTCAAGTGGGAGGGTGGGTGAGGGCCTCCAGAGAGCTCTTCCACCAAAATTTCCATGATTCTCTTGACTTAGCCCCAACAGGCAGAGCCAACACAAAAAGATCTAAAAGGAGGTGGAAACAAGCAGGCTTTTGCTGGGGTGTCTCAACAAATACTGCTCTACTGTACACTCTGCCTGCTATCCTTTTGATTACATTCCTTGTCTTGATTATTTTTTACAGGGTACATCTATGGTAAGGGATATTTCTCTGCAATAAAGTGGAGCAATTTTACAATTTTTTTTTTTCCTGAGAGTTAATATACTAATAAATGTAAATTGTATGCACAAAATTTCCCTCTTTCCATAAAACATGGGCTCATTATATTTTCAGGATGATAAGCAGCAACGGCTCTTGCAAGGGAGTTTGTCTATTAGGTATTTATTTCAATGGCAAATAGGAAGGAAAACAAAAAAATGCAAATAGAAAAATCCCACTAACGACCAGTCCCAGGGGAGCGAGTGCTGACGGTTCTTGCAGTTGACATGGCCCAGCAGTGATTGAGGAAAAAAAGAAGTGAAAGTATTCCTCATTTAAAGTCAGGATGGGAAGCAGCGTGCTCACTGCCTGCAGTTTTCCCCAGACACGATTAGGGCTCTCCCAGTCTCTGACCATATGCTGTGGTTACCTCGGGGCTGGCATTGGCAAGGTGTATGTGTAGAAACACAAAAAGGATTCAGAAGGTGCCTCTGTGAATAACACATTTTTCACCTTTGTGGCTAAATAAACACATGCCTATATATCTAGACACGTAATATAAAACATACAGTATTTCATCTGGGGTGGACGCAGAACTAATTTTTTTCCAGAACCTGTGGAGACTTAAAAATAATTTGTCTTGGGTTGAAAGAAATATTCTGCTTTCAGGCATTTGTAATCTGGGCATAGGGCTGGACTCATAAAGGGGATTAATGACAGCCATAAAATCACCGTGGAGTATGGGCCCTTCTGATGCTAACTGGGATGCAAGCACTGAGAAGGCTGCAAGAGGGCAGACACGTCTGCTTTGAACAGCACGTTTAAAGGCACTGGCTGCCTTTGCCCCACCTTGCTCAGCTTAGCCAGTTTTATAGTCTTTTCTCTCTGACTCTGCTTGATTTTGTTTTGAGCGGTGGACACATGCATGACTGGCTCTGCAGTATCCTTGAGCTGGAGGAATAAAAGATGCGGGAGAATCAGGAACTAGTGGATGCTTCCTGATTTATGCAGAAAGAGGAAGGTGATGCTGAGAAGAACAACGGACAGACAAGACTTGGGCAGCTGGAAGAGCAATGTCAGCCAAGAAATCTAATAGAGTGTTGTGGAAGCTCTGAGGAGGGACATGTTTATGGTGGCATCACTCCAACATGAATCTGACTACCATCCAGCTCTGCAGACTCATGTGCTGTCCTAAGTAGCAAACTTCCATCTTTGTGAACATATCCACGCTAGACAATTATACTTAAACAGTAAATAGTTCCTCTACAGCCAAGGGCAGTGGTGGACAAACCTCTAAACGTGTGTGCACATTAGACAGGTCCTGTATTACATCCTTATGTGTCATCTGCGACCCTGAGATCAAGAGAAAGCTTTAATCTTCAGACCGCGAGCTGTGAAGCTAAGTAGGGCCCAAGAATAAGAGAGAGAAGAAAGGAAACAGCTAGATATCAAATAAATATCAACCGGATAAAATAATTTGTATCAGGCACATTACTCACCTAGCTTGCCAAACAGTTCCACTCCCAGGGCAGCATAGATAAAAAACAGGAGCATAAAAAGTAGGCCAAGGTTCCCTACCTACACAAGGAGAAAGCAGAAGAAGGGTCAGGCAAGTTGAGGTCACAAATTAAATTGCTCCATCACATTTTAAATACAAGCAAAAGAGGGACACTGGTGGCCAGAGGCTAATCATTGTCTCCCCTGGCTTCCAACACCCTGGTCTCCTTCCACCGTTCTGCTTTAATAGACCCAGAGAAGTCTCCTGTGTGGGGGAAGGAGCAGATGCTCCCATGTGCAAAGCAGTCGCTGGGGCTGGTGCCTCTCCATCCCATTCCCACTTACCTGGGATGCTGCATTCAGCTGTAACTTGGGCAGCCTGTAGCTGCAGCCTCAGTGGCAATTAGCACTGCACTTCAGGACAGTGGTAAAGTGACCTGGTGCTCTGGTTTGAGTTTTAAGGGCCTTTCCCTTCTGCTTGCCAGGTTTGAGATTCTGAGCACGAAGGCTGAGGGTTTCAAGACCGTGACATTAACAAGTCATGTCTCAAGCCACAGGAAGAATTGCCTGGCTTTCAAAGGTTTTGCTGGCCTGGAGGGCTTTTGGAAAGGGAACATATGTAAGAGGTTTACATCTTACTCCAGTAAGATGCCTTGCTAGAGACATTTACAGATTTTTCTCAACAACTACCTGAATTTTAGCTTTCAGCGTTTCAAAAGAAAAACCTTATTCCATATACTAACACTTGGATGCAGGCACCTTGCAGTTTGAACACTGCATGGTGTGCTACTATTCGGTATCAGCATGCATTTGCAAAGTGGCCGAAGGGGATGGTAATAGAAGTGCAACGATGCTACAGGGAACACAAAGGTTATTAATAACAATGGCATTACAGTTATCCGCACTGCAATCTAAGCCTTTAAAACATCTCAAAGAGCAGACTATTAGTGATTCAGGCAGAGAATATGAAGGGCAGAGTAACCTGACTAAGTAACTACCTGCATTTTACCTGCAACTAACTCTGGCCACATTCACCTTTCCTGTCAATTTTAAATGACTTACGTCTATCGGTTCATAGTGGAGACAGAGTGATTGTTCTCCCATTAGACATGGTGTCACAAGCTTCATTTTATCTCTAAGTAAAAATGAGCTAGGTGGTGATTCAGGTAGCCAGGCCAGGGGATGCATGACCTCCAAGGTATCTTTTAGTGAACTCGTCAGTTTGAGAGCGCTTTCTTCTCTGAGGCAGCACAGCCATAGTGTTGCTGGGTATTTTAACCATGTTGTTTAATTTCATTAGAAAGGTTATCACTATGATACCAGTTACTATCTGATTAAGACATCTATCACTTATGAAGTAGTTTTTGTTTGTTTGTTTGTTTGTCTTAAAGAAATGGGAATAGTCAAATCATCTAGTGGAGACCGTAATTGCCAAAAAGTCTAAACTGGCTACTACACACAGAGCTTTGCGATTCCACCAACATTATTACCATACTCCAGGGAATAATAGAGATAATACAGTGATGTAGATGGCTGGTCTGGATTATTTCATGGCATGTACTGCCTTCTGGAGTAACGCTTTTTAGCTCAAGTCTGCTGGACCACTGATGGTTTATAAGACATTAGGAGGCAGTCTGCAAAATGAATGCAAATCAGAAAATGTGGGAAAACAGGCACACGTGCAAGTGTAACACGCACCCTGCCAGGGAGACAAATGAAAAAATAATTAAAGGGAAGTAAATTAAAAGTGATAAACAAGTTTTCTAGGTTGAGTGTAAATTAAAGCCTGATGTTGCAGCACTGCAGAAGAGGGTCTTGGATTTTTTTCAAAGCAGCCCATAAGCTGAATATTTTACTGCTATTTTAATGTTTAATAAATCAGTCTGCAAACTTTTGGCATTGATGAAATTCCAAAGAATTTTGCCTAACATCAAAGTTATTACCAGGTTATCAGTCAAAACTATTATCTACCTCCCAACATACAAAGCACGACTGCCTTGCATGCAGAAGTACTGATAACTGGTAATGTTGAACTGAGCTGACATTTGCTCATAAACAATTTGCCTGGTGTGCGTTTCTAAAAGGTTTTGTATTTAAGTTTGTGACTATTTACATTACTGAACCAACGTGTCTCATAACTAGTCCTTCAAAGACCAGTTTACACTTATGGGGTTGCTGTACAGGCTCAAGGCATCACAGCCACAGGCATACGCTAAAAATGCTGAGAAGTGTGTTTGTAAACATGCTGTTTGCTGCTGTCTGAGCTTGTATCTGCCCTTGGCTGAGAGCAGCCACAGGGGCAGTTTCAAAGCATTGCTGATGCACAAGATCTCTTGGGAAGTGACAGAAATTTGACACCGATGTGGAAACGTGGCCACATGGAAGGGAGATGTAGGAGAGAGCAGTAAGTGAAAGACCCTGGGATGGCTGGTGGCACTGCCTTTACAGTTAAACTCCATCCCATCCTCTACCTAGCTGCTCCGGGGTGTAAGCTAAGAGGCAGGTTGTTTCCCATGTGCGCAAGAACACCCCACCACCCTGACCACCCGTGCATGGATGCGTGCGGGCAGCTAATGGCTCCTGCGGGTGGAGAGGGCACGAGTTTCCCAGCAGCCCCTGAACACCTGATGCTCAAGAGAAAGTGGCTCAGCAAAACAGCTTACCTCTTACTTAGGCGCTTCAGCAAAACCATCTGGTCTATTTGCGCAGCTTCCGGCTCTACTGAGTCAGTACAAGTCAGTGCCAGATTTAATATTTTGTCTGTCTTAGCCCATAGCTTTCTGGTACATGTCCCTTGGGAAAGGAAAGGAAGGTCCTCTTCAGCCCATGGCCTTCACCAAGGTATGAGCACAGAGAAGGACCCACGGCATGTTCCCAGAGATGGGCTGAGGCAGAGGCAGCGAGGTCAGCCAGCGGCTGCTGAGCAGCCGAGAAAGCAGACTGTATGTGTGTCTGTGACCTTGAGTGAGTCATTCCTCTCCTGTAACTCAACGTACCCATCTGTAATACCCTTGCGGATAGGTAATTAATGTCTCTAAAGCACTTTGAGATGCACTGAGACCAGACAAAAAAAGATTGTGCGTGAATCATGTTGCTGTGAGGAATGGGAGGGGGCAGGAGCACATCCAGGCACTTTTCCCCAGCATCCAAAGGCTGTGCTGGACTCTCCATCGGGGACAGAGATCCAGGTCTGGTCAGCAACCTCAGCTTTGGCAGCCGGTCACCCAGGCAGGCTCTGAAAAGAGGTTCTGCTCTAGCAGCTCTGAACGGGTCGGCCCATGCTCTGTTTATCCATCAGACTCCCCATGACTTGGGCTGGTGCCTTTGGCTGGGCAGATAAAACTACAAATAACCCCTCTCTCTGTCAGCCAGGGCCTATCCATCATCTGCTGTGACTCCAGTGCTGGGGGGAAGCTGGGACCTGTAGGGAGGGAAGTAGAGATGAAGAACATCTTGGAGATGTTCTGGTGCCCTAAAGTACCTCAGAGAAGCCACGGGAGAAGACACAACCACAGGTAAATATTTGTGAATATTCCTGAAGGTCCTCCCGGACCTTCACTCCCTGACATCCTGGTTGCCATCTACTGCTCCCAAAAGTGTCTGTGTTCCTAGGGCAGGGGGATGCTGTGGGGAGAGAGGCAGAGTCCTCCATCCCACCCAGAGGAGCAGTGAGGCCCTTTGTGAGGAGCTACCTCCCTTCAACACAGTGCATTCCAGCTGGTTCTGTGAATTACTATTGCAAAAGCCCTGAAATAACCCTGCTGAGCAGAGAGGAAAGCAACTCTGCTCTCCACACATCCAGCAAAGCCCTTCTCCCACTGCTCCGGCATGGTCTGGGGAGGCTGTCTCTGCTTTAGCGATTGCAGACATCACAGCCATTCGCTTTTTGCCTCTCCCTAAGTGAGACTGCAGTAGCTAAGCACTGACACAAGTCCACATGTCCCATCAAAGCCCAACCTCTGACCGACGCAAGTAAAAAGCAAATATCTGCAGGTACAGGGATGCAGAGAAGCTACACCAGATTGCGTCAACTTAATATGCAAGTGTTGTTCCTTCCAAGTGATACAAACTGCACACTCCCTCCAGGCACAGGCCAGTCCTGCTGTCAATGGGATAAAACGGGTGAGATCTGCACAGTTCTCCCATTTCTCAGTTTCCCTCTGTATTAGATCACACTGCTACCAGCAAGGCCATTTCCCTTGTGGATCGCTGTGCCTCTGCTCCTCATCCGAGCATTACACAAGGATAGTGGTTTTCACCCGCTGTGGGAAGCCTCTTGGGATACTGAGATGCCATGGGCTACAGGCAAGTTACTCCGCTTGTTATTAATGCACTGATGATGTGCAACAGGATCCCAGCCACCTGGGCACCATCATTCCTCTGGTGCACTGTCCGCTGTGCGATCCTGCCCAAATCCCTCAAGAGCCTGCTGTCCTCTAGTCTCCCTGCTCTGGGTAAGGCATTGATGAAATACATGTCTTCTGCTGTCCCATTCCTGCAATGGCTGACTGAGGCACACTACGGTTCTTCTTGTGCCTCTTCCTGCTCTGACACCAATTACTTCTGCATCACTGGCCTTGGCATTTCAGTTATCCATGCAGGCAATGCACACAGGTCCCTGGGATGCCTGTCAAGAGCAATTTGTCATAAAACTAAGCCTCTGCCAATCCTTTCCAAGGACATGAGTCCTCCTCAGCTTCCTTCCAGCACTCTTCAGCCAAGGCAACAATCTTGGAAGCAAGAAAACACAGGCTAATTTATGCATTAAACCCAAGAGAAAATGGGCACGTCTGCTTGGAAAACAGAGGCCATCTGTGTGAATTCCAGGACTAGTGGAAAGGGCCAGACAGACAGCCTAGAGGCTCAGATCACCTCGTTGGTGCAAACACAAGACTGCTAGCTGAACTGAACGAGCTGCCCTTTCTGTGTAACCACTCAGCCCTGCAGAGACCAGTGCTAACAGCCAGCAGAACAGTGGTTTCTTTACTTAGTGATTTCTGCTTCTCTACTGACATCTCTCAGGCAGCTCTACAAGGCCTGAAAGTGTGCAGCACAGCACATACCTTCCAGAATCAGTCTCACCTGAAACGCCTGGCAAGACATTTCTTTTCTTGCTCTCTGAGCTTCACAGTCATTGTGGGTTTTTAGCATCTGGCAAAAGCAGGCTTTCGTTTATGTCCCATAGCTGCTGTTAGACAATGCCAAAATACGCCTTCAAGAGCTGGAGATAAGCGCAGGAATTGCAGCACCAAGAAGAGCTAAATTCCTGGCCAGGAGCAAACTATAGGCTGTCCTTCAAGGGACTGACAGGACAAGTTCTTCACTTTTTTCTTGGCACAGACTGTATGCGGAGGGAGTTCCAAACTTTGAAGACAAGGAGGAGGTATACTATACAGTCCTGCATTTAACTAATGTGCTGTCCACAGACCAAGTGAAAAAAAAGAAGGAAAAAGAACCCAGATCGTTTTAATAGATGGGTTGGATTTCAGCCCTAGTCACAGGGGTGCAAATCAGGAGTCACTGTAACAGAACTAGAGTGGTACAAATGAGCATCAGGAAAGAGACGATAAAAAGCTACACAGACCACTTTGTAAAATAGGCTTTCTTTAGCTGTCAAACTGTGTCTAGTAATTCTGCACGTCTCATTCACTTTAGAATTAAAAACCCCAGTTATTGGCTGAAGTGAAATCATGGCATCAAAAAGGCTGATGGAAAACCAACACCCTTTGCCCTCTTTGTCTGCTGCTATTCCTGCTAATAAGACTTGATAGGAAAAGCCCACATTTTACTATTGTTGGCCCTGCAGAGCCAGGGTGGCAATTGGACTAGATTCCATTTTGTCCTCTCTGTCAGGAACCGCACTGGCAGCTTAGCTTTGGCTGCAGGTTTTCTTACTGGCAATCGATACTAGAAGAGCTGTGCAGACTGAGCTAGGCTGCTCGGTATGGGGGATTCGCTTACACAATAAGCATTTTAATCCAGCCAAATGCAAAGTTACAAATCCCAGAGTCAAGTGTGAGCCATGCTATAGAAAGGGTGAATTGCACTTTGGAAAGCAGGGGATGTGAAAGAGACTAAAGGATTACCATCAGATAGGAGTCCTATGGTGCAGACATTGCTTACAGAACTGATGTAGCCACCAGATGTATAAGCAAGTGAATAGTCAGCTAAAGCACAAGAGTGGTATAATTCATTACGTAGCCTTAATGGGGCCAGAGCCCCATTAAGAAGAGGAAAAAACTTGAAACAGATCTTGAAAACCTGCTTCATACTGAGAGATTAAAGGAGTTCAATGTTCTTCTGTTTGCAAGGGTGCAAGAGATTATTTTCTCTCATATTACCTCCAAAAAAGGAGAAGTTCTAGAAGAAAAAACCAAAATGACATCCAATGAAAAAACAAACTTGGCTAATTCAGACTAAAAACATCAGATTTTTTTTTTTTTACTAGAAAGAGTAAACACCTACTAGAAGAATGTATTTCATCAACAGGGGATGGTTGATTCCCTAATGCTTCCCATCCTTAAAACAAGATGGGGTGGCTTTTAAGACACGTTGAAGTTCAGCCGAGAGCTCTGGGGCTTCTGTTATGCTAGGAGCAGGCCTCTGTGGTCACAAGGGAGTTTTCGATCTATGAACAGCAGCACTGAACTGGCTGAATTGGGTCTGGCAATGTCTAAGTGATGAAGTCAGTGCTGGTCACGCTAGCCCAGCTGTTTTTAGCTGCTCGGTTTAAAGCAGTGGATCTATTTCAAGTTTACACCAGTGCAGCAGATTTTAGCACATCATGCTTTAGAGTCCATGACAGGTTTCTTTCATCCTCCAAAAGGGTATGCCACGGTTCAGAGCTGAGGCTGACAGTGCCTCTCTAGGTGACCCTGGCCCCACTACTAGTTCAACCTGTGAAACTGGAAAACTTGAATTCCTTTGAAAAGGAGATACTGCCTAAGACTATAGAGTAGAGGATAAAAGAGCCAGCACAGCACAAGCACAGATGGCCTATGGCAGGAATATGATGACTCATTCAAACTATCCCAAACACTTGCTGGGGCTGAGAGGGCATGGAGATGGTGGACAAAGATGGTGCCATTTTGAGATCTTTCCCTGACTGTTCTTTCTGTCTCTCTTGCCTTTCCTTTTTTGTTCTCCTCTATTCCATCTCATTATTTTCAGACATCTGGTGAAGGAGAAGATCTCTGTGAAGGGGTAGACACTAGGTTACTAGACAAGGAGGATGCAGTAGGATAGGAAGTACTCCTGCACTGAAAACAGAAGCTCAAGGTCAGTCTGTACTCCAAGAGAGGAGACAGCCTGTGCTGTGACACTCTCAATCTTGGATCAAAATGCTAACATCCCCCAAGCCTGGGGACTCTCTAGGTGTTATTCAAGCTCTCTCTGCTGCTGAGTGAAAACAAACAAGAAGTTGAGGAAAATCACCCAAAAGAAAAAGACAAAAATGTGTACTGCAATGACAATACCTTATTATGGTAAGCCCATAAATGGACATTTTACTAACACTAGACAAAGAATTTTCCTCAAAAACTTAATGAATAAACATGGAATTCATTTTTCTTGTCACTTAGATGCATTCAACGAGGATTTTCTGGCTGTGGTTTTAGGCTGCTAAATTAACTGCAGTAGGAACTCTTCCCCTGCCTTTGAAATTAAAACTGTAGCTTTATGGAAAGTGATCATTGTGGGAGAGGTCTCCCCAAACTTCCCTTCTCATCTTATGAATTTCACTGAAGGGTAAAGTGGCATTTTTATCTGCATATCTGCCTGGAATATCCCTGAGGATTTCCCTTTAAAAGGGACTTTAGTTTGAATGTTAACTGCAAAAACACCCCAAGGAAACAAAAAGCCTGGCCTGCAGCCACCCTATTGTTTGGGGAAAAAAAAAACAAGGAGAGAGAGAAAATATGCTCTGTAATCACAATGCTTTCGAAAGAAAAATAATAGACACAAATCAAAAGCTTTCCTGAAATGCCAAAACAGGGGTCAAGCTGGTAAATTCCATGCTTTAGTCTCAGCCAGGATCCTTTACTGAAAAGGAGATCTGAATACCAAAGGGCAAATGTCTCAGATTAGAAACATCTTTATGGCAGTGATGAAAAGTAGATGGGCCTTTCCAAGAAAAAGAAATTCCCCTTGCTTCCCCGTTCATTTTGAATAGATCATGGGCTTCTTTGCACTCAGCAACTAGCTCATAGAGGTATATTTGGGTAATTACATACACTAGTTCTACTAATTCTCATATGGCCTCTCATATTCTGGAAGAGATGTCTACACAGTGTGTGCTTTTGGCTAAGCCTTTGATACGCGATCCCTCTGCAGACAGCTGAAGCTGATCAAGATGTGACTGCCCACCATGGTGTGCTGCCATCTCCCCAGTGCCTATGGGGCTGGGTTGGGGAGGCTCTCCCAGTCCTTCCCAGGGCACACTACACTGGTTTTACACTGAACAGTGCAGGCCCACTCATACAGTTCCTTCCAGTGACTCAGCTGTGAGATGTTCCTCACAGGTTGAAAACTAAGGACTTGTCAGTCCACACTTGTGTATTCTCAAAGTGCTGCATCCGAATTGCCAGCTCACAGAGGAACACTGCAGTTTCCCTCCCTGATCCTTGATGGCCTGGAACCCCATATTGGCACTCACTTCTGGGCAAAGCACAGCAATGTTTCCCTTCTAATCTCAGAGCAGCTTCGCACCACCTCGTACAAGGGTGAATGAGTCCACAAGAACCTACAGTCCCTTTGCCGCCTCCATTGCTGCCTGGTTATATATGAAATGGGAATGTGTAGGCAGCTGAACTGACTCTAAAGACTGAAAGATTAGGAATCAGACCACCAAACCCACAAACTAGCAAAACACAACTTAAACAGCGTAAGATTTTAAAAACAAAGGAGTCCTAACTTCTTGGAATTCTTCTGATGTGCTTTAGATCCTTTTGGGGGAGGAGTACCAGTAAGCAAAACTTCTTACCTTCTTTTTTCAAATAAATTGATCCATAAAAAACTGGTCCCAGGAACTGAACACCTGAAGGATCCTATCAAGTATCATTAAGATTGGCAGAATCTTTGTTCCTCTTGCAGCTCATGAGAATACAGTGATTTCAGACCCCACTTCAAGCTTTTAACTCTCAGAAATCTCTCCTACTTGGCTTTTAAAGTCTGCAGCTCCTCTATCAATGCATGTCAATAAACTTGGCTGCTACTGTCTCGCAAAGAAAACTGCTGAGCTGGAAGCTATCTATTTCCAGTGTTCTCACCAACAGCTTTCTCTGTCTGTTCTGATGTTTCCTGAACTTCCCATTGAATTCAGCATTTTAGCAAAGCTCTGCTACAGCAATGTTCTCTCTGTTAACTCTTTTTCCATCATCCTGGTTCTCCCATCTAACACAGACTATGTGGGCAGGATGTACCACACAAAATTCCTCTATCGAAGCACTGGTGGCAGCGGAGAAAGCTGATATCCTCCCCAGGTGGCTTCCAGCGCCCACCAAACACCACGGCATACAGCTATCCCCAGGCCCAAAAGGCACAGTCCACCAGGAGGAACAAACTGGGCATGGATGAAGTCTGGAGGTTTACCTGGGGAAGTGCTTGTACCACTGTGTCCAGGAGAGCTCGCATTCCGGTGGCCATTTTAAGCAGTTTCAGCACTACAATGAGAACCAAATTCTGGTCAGCAGGGCTGGGAAATATCTCAAGCAAAACCCATAAAGAAAATACAGCTTCAGATCTTGTAAGGGAGGGCTCACATCTCTCTTGTATTCATTCACACAGATGGCAAGCTCACTTTGTCCTGGCAGGGCCCACAGAACATCTGAACATCCCGACTACATCCCGCACAGACTAATCTTAATGACATTAGTAAAACAGACCAAAACCCAAAAGAACTCTAGCCTGCCCTAGCAAGAAAATGGGAGACTGACTGGGAGACACTTCCTCAGGGAAAAGCATCATCTCAAACTCTGATCCTCCCTTCTGTGCCAGTTCCTGATCTTGTCTAGTATCAGTATAAAAGGACCGTGATCCCAGGTTTGAACCAGAGACCAATCTGAGACACCTCTTGAAACACCCACAAAACCCCACCTAGCTTGTTTCTGGATTGACATTCTGCGGGCTTATCTCCTAACTGTTCTCAAATCAAACTGAAACAGCAGGACTAGAAGAACAAATCGCCAAACCGTTTCCTGACGTGTCTGGAGGGATGGCTGAAGACCTATGGAGCAGGCCGTACCTCTTGCTATTCTCAGCACCCGCATGATGCGTATTATTGTGGGATTGATAGGCAGTGCAGCATTCATCTCAATTTCCTCCAGTGTGATGCCCACAATTGATAAGAGAACTATGGCCAAATCCAGCTGATTCCACCTAACAAAGAGAGGAAGGACAAAAAAAACCCTGTATATTGACAGACATCCAAGAGCAAAGAATTAACTGTTAAAAACAATCACAAACAAATTCCAAATGCCTCTCTGCTGTCACATCTGGGCTCATCATCTTCTACGAGGTATAAAATCAACTCACTGCAGCTGGCACAGACAGTTCTGAGCCACAAGCTGCTGTTGGCTGGGATCATATTCTGAGATGTGCCACTGTCTACTCCCCAGTCCCTGTTGTGCCCTGGTATCCAGTTGGAGCCACTTTCAGGAACAAGATACTAGGCTACATGGATCTTTGATGTGATGCAATACAGCTGTTCCCATGTTATGTCACCTATCTCTTCAATTACTCCACTTGAGTATCTTCACTGATTTATAGCCTAACAATTGTAGAGGACCTTCCACACCAACACTGAAAGACAGCAAGATGTCAAGAAACTGAGTGTCTTTCCTATGAAATTTCCTCATTAAGCAATCTTGCTCATAGCAGCTTCCAACCGTTCAGTCAGGGTAAACGAGGCAAACATGCTGGTTTTGTGGAAAAGTGTCTGATCTTACCCTGTTTCCCAGCAAGTTGCCAGACCATGATGTGCTCTCACACGCAATCGCTTCTGGCTAAATGTGTGGCAGAATATGATCCGTAGGTCTGTGAAGCTGGGATCTGAAGGCAGTGGGGCTGAACACAACTATCTGTGTCTTTGCCAAGGGCCTTTATAAAGCCAGCAGTCTACCAATGGACTGGTTTGGTCCATTGGCAAAACTGACTTGCTTGCGGGACTCTGTCAGCTTAGGTTGCCAAAACTACTCTTCTGGGGACTACATTGATAGCAACAGGTTTTCTGACCTCTAGGCTGAGCTGGTCAGATCTGGCAGAGAGGCAGATGATGGCAGAAAGAAAAGTGTCTAGAATTTTGTAAGATTTCCTGAATTCCCTCTGCAAAGCAGTACCAGCAGTTCTTAGGATTTTTATCTCCTACACTATGAAGTTTGCACCCATGGAGAGACAGCCCTTTGCTCTCCCTTGCACACAGCATGTGGTACTACTGTAGCAATGCTGCATTTACTCAGCATCTGGCTTTGAAATTGGGTCAATACAGCTCTACCCCAACAGCACAGGAGTTTAAAATACTCTCACCTGTCCTTAAAGAACCTTCGAAAACCAAATGCCACCAACTTCAAAACTGCCTCGAACACAAAAACTATGGTGAACACATAGTTGCAGTACTTCAGGGCTTCATCCAGGGACTGAAAAGAGAGGCACCAGTTAGACCAGCCAAGCTGTCCTTTCCTAGACCCAGCACAGAGGGACTGCCAGACACAAGGATGGCATAAGCACAGAGACGTAATAAGTAATATCATAATAGACTGCAGAGCTCTGTTACAAAACTGCACTAAATCACACAGCAAAACTCAAATAAAGGATTAGACACTGATGCAAACAAAAAACTTCATAAGCACTAATAGTAGTTGTGCTAAAAACAAGATCCATCAATCCTCCAACTCCACTGCATAAATTGAGAGAAAATTTTACCCCTTCCCCATCTAATAAAGCTTACTTTTTCTGAACTGCCTAGCCTTGGGTAGAATAGAAGACTTGATGGATGATTTCTTCATTCCAGCATGGCAATCCTTAGGACAATGGCTTTGATTAAAACACTCAGAAAAATAAATAATGTTGGAGATGGATTAAATCTTGCCTTCTTGAAAAATGTTACATCTCTAGAGCTGGGCAAAGTATATCCATATTTGGTGCAATGTTCACTCTCTCTATAGAGCTGCTCTCGGAAGTCAGGAATCCACAGTGTTTATACTTTAAGATGATGAGTGTTTACAATGGATTTCATTGGAATTGGATGCCAACAATAGCAAAAGAATCTTGCTTGGACCTTAAAATAGATAGTTGCAGAGTAAAACAGCTCTTTGGTTGAGTAAGGATTTGGAGAGAGGAGGGGGGAAGGGGAATTTAGTTAAATGTAGTATAGGTCTCTTAAAATAAAAATGACAACAATGAACTTCAAAACAGACACAATTGGAAACAGAATGCATTACAGGAGTAGAAAAAGGCTTTTCTGCTTTGTTGACAGTGGAAGCCTCAGGCCAGAGGAAAGCTCTCCTCTTCACATTTGTGTGATGGCTGTGCTTTGCTGACTCTAGATACATGGGATGAACTTCCACTGATTTTTTGGGAACAGGAGCTGAAAGTTTTTCAGATGTTAGCAAACCTCAATGCACTACTCTCCCTGCTTTTGTTCCTACAATAAAATGGCTACCTTAAAAGAATGTGGTACTATTTACTACTTCATATAAAGCTCACTGCCTGAGACTGAATTCTTGGATCATTTGTGATGGCTTGCATTCAGGTTTACACCACAGTGTTTTTTTACATGAATATAAAACAAGTATAAATAAGATCTAATCTAGATAAATAACATTTACATGTGAAACACAGACTGTTATGTAAAGGAATTAGGGGGGCAGAACAGCACACAGTCAGCTGGCGTAAAACACGCACACATTACCCCGAGGCTTGGTGGCCCCTGGCTTAGCTTCCAGGAGATATTTGCAAGTTACCTGGCAGACTGTGCAGTGCTAAAAAACCAAACACTGAGCCTAGAGCTCCATGAATGATAATGCAATGGAAGGTTAATATATGCAGCAAATGGACAGGCTATATGATTTATACCAAAGGTTTTCTTGGGAAAGAAGGATTTTATGATATGCAAAGAAAAGAAGGGCTGTACTTAGAATTGGTTTATTTGAAATTCATTGAGGAAAAGAAACGTTGCTCTGCATGCATTAGCTGCATGATTATATCTATTAACAGAATATTCTAAAACTCTGGTCTGTTTTACAGTCTGAGGGTCAGTCACAGCTGGGATTAGGAGAGAAAATATTTGGACTGGTCTTTCACCAGTAGAAGTTTAGTTCATCCTCCATTAGCCTTATTCACTATTTTTTTATACAAGAGCAGGGGAATCAAGCTTTTGGCTGTGGCAAGCGACTCTTTCCTGAATGGCAGAGCTGGCCTAGAGGGAGATGGACATGCAATGGATGGAGCCTGGAGCCTGCTGAGGCTCTCAAACAACAGAGAATGGTCCCAGGGAAGCGGGGCTGGCTGCAGACCCCCACGCTGCTGTGTTTCATGGCCCACACGTTGCTGGGTGGCACTTACCTTTGGCTGGTTGTAGTGCTCCATTGACATAGTGATGACATTGACTCCAATAATGAACGTGATGAAGAGGTCGAGATAGTGGCTGGTGCAGAGGGTGTGAATGTACTTCCGTGCTGGGGAATAGTCAGCGTAGTAAGGCCTGCGCTGGGCTTCTGCAGAAAAAGACAAAGAAAAGCAACGCAATGAATGCAGGCCCTGCTACTGGCTTGGCAGCTGTCACAACCACACCGTGGCCTGCTGGTCATGTCTTGCACACTCGCGGATGCAGTGCAAAGTCCCCGGGAGAATTAATTGAAGCAAGCCACGTGAAATGGCCAAGTGCTTCTACCCAGCAGCGAGGTCTTCAAGAACCGCGTTGGGGTTATCAGGCTGAGCCAAACTTCTTGTGCCTGCAGAAGGGACCTCCACAGCAACGAGGTCCTCTTCTCTTCCGGGTGTTCTCTGTTCTTATCACTCTGCTTCAGGCTAGAGGACAAGCTCTTCACATAATGGGACTCTGCCACAAACCAGGAAGGGTGAGAAGCAGGATGGAAATGAGACCCCAAAAGCTCCAAACCCAGCAAAGCTTCAACTCCAGTTTAGAGAAAAGGCCCAGGGCAGGTGTTGTCGGTTTGGACTCTGATATGCATCTCTTCTAATCCAGCTGATGTCAGGCATGCTACATGTAAGTAAGCGAGGAACATAACCTGAGCTCTTTGTCTGTGAGAGAAGGCTGCTGGTGTGTTATACAGGTCTACAGAGAACATAGTGATGCCTGTGGCAAAGTAGGGCACATGCATGGTAGGGTAACTAGCACACAGGACAGCATCAACAGCAACGGAGTGGGGTGCTCAGCACTTGTCTCTACAAAAACCATCAGCACAAGCTCCTCTGCAACTATAAGAACAAGGGCATGATTGCACCTAAAAAATATTTAGGCTATGACCACATGAATTTTATATCTTGCCTCTGATCATGACTCCTCCTTTCTTATCTTTGAAACTGGGAAATTTCTGCACATGACCAATTTTCCAAGGCTGTTCCAAGGCAAGTGTTTGGACGCTGCCCCGTGACTCAATTGTATTCACTGAGTGTGTCACTCTTAAATTAGACTGTGACCACAAGATGGCTGAGGGCACTCTGATGGAGTCTAATTCTTTTCAAAACTTAAGAAAGTCAAATATTCAAAGAGTGTACTTAAGGCCAAACTCAGCATTAGTGTAGATTTTGCAAGTGGAAGAGACACTTCAGGTCACACTAAACCAGAGTAAGACTGTTCTTAATAAAGAGGGTTTTTTGCAAATGTTTCAGCAAATTCAGCTTTAAATGCATGAAGAGTTGAGAAAAAGGAATCATTTCACCTTAAAAATAAGGAGAAAAATAACTTCAAAAGTACTCAGCGCCCTCCTGAAATACATCTTCCACTCCTCTCATCTTGTTAATATCTTTCAGATGGAGTGACTCTTAAAATGTTTTTTTCTTTTTCTTTTTCTTTTGTTTGTTTTTGGTAGTGCAACTAATGCCAGATTAGAGTCCAAAACCCTAAAATAAATTGGATAAAAAGAAACTGAATCTGTTGCTCTCTTTCAAGTACTATTTTTTTCTAGTAGTTAAAAGCAGAGTGAAGGCATTTTGAAAACATTTCCTTCTGATTGGGGTCACCTGGACTTATTTTTTCTGCTAACGGGTGTGGAAAAACAAGACAAAAGCAAACACAATTGTTTTTGAATGCATTTTCATGTTGCTTATGTGCCTAAGTTCTACCAGTCATCTTGGACTGGTATGGCTGTCTTTGCTACTGAGCTCGGCTGATCTTCTGGTGTGTCTAAAAAAACAATAAGAAAAATATTACGGTAAAACATTACTAAAGTCTGTACAACATGCTTTCATGTGTCTTCAGGTTTATGACATACTCTTTTTTCTTTTTTCTGGAAGTGTCTTCTTGGGAATGTAAAAAACAGCTTCTGGGAAGGTCTGAGAATACCCTAAAAAGCCAAACTTTATATTAAGGGTCTACTTATTAAGGACTAATGATTAAGTAACATATCTCAGAAGAACATTAGCAGTGATGGGCACTGTGTGAAAACACTGCCTATCAGCATATAAAGAAAACAGGCTGTAGGTGACCGCAACTGTACAAATGTACTAACTGTACTGTGCAAACCGTACAAAAATCTCTAGCCTGTACAAATGCAGCCACTGATTAACTATTCAGTAAAAGATCAGGTGTTTATTGCATTTTACAGATTATTTATAAAATTCTAAAGCATAACCCCAAGAAGACATCTTCCACTGAAAAGCTACTGAACAGAAATCCTTCTAGGCTGCTTGTCAGCAACACAGCTCCCCCTTTACATGGGCTGGATATCCGAACAGTAAAGAGGAGCCACCCAGCCACATCGGAGCGTATGCTTTCTTGCATGGAAGTGTCTTGGAGGTCTGTATTTTTATACTGTCAGCGCTTAGTGCTGGCTCTGCCTGGTCACCTGGTTGCTCAGAAAACTTGGGATAGGTTTAGCTTGAGCCAGGATGAGGGAGCTCTAGGAAACTCCTTTCTCGGTTAGTATGCTCTACACCCTTGAAGCCAGGTTAACAGATGACAAAAAACATCTCCTGGGGGGACACATACAAGGACAGTCTGGAATAAAGTTGACAACGCTTGGAAACACATGCAACAACACTGACATGCTCAGTGCTGCAATCCATGCAACGTGTCCATTAGAGGAGATACCGCTCATGCAAGACTAACGGCAGTGAGCAGGGGTGTGCAGGAAGGACAGGTCAGCTTCTGCTCTTGGTGATGCTGGTGTTAGGCTAGGGTGATCCCATGAAGGCACAGGGTTTGCAGCAGGGTGAAAGCAGTGAGAGATCAGCCACACAGCTTCACTGCAGCTCTGACCCCCTCCGAGCAGGAGGGAGGCTGTGTTTCAGAGCCCCAAGGCCCCCAGCTCTGCTGGGTCACTGTTCATTCCTGGTCCCCTTAGGAACAGGAGCTTTACATCAATCGACAGCGCAGCAAGTGGCTCTGTCCTTCTGTCAGTTCAGACATACATTTGCAACTCTTAGTGAGAATATACCATCTTATTCTCCCCAGTTTGGGTGTAAATGTTCACTGCACACACCTACTGCTAAAGCCTGCTCAACCGGAGACGTGGGCTCTGCAGGAGAACCTGTATGAGGAGAACACTGGACCATGGGGATGTGGTTGCAACAAATGAGGGAGATCGAATGCATCTTTAATTACAGTAGGCAGAATGCAACCTGTGCCTGGTTGCTCTAGGGAAATGGTTCCTGGGATGAGACTCCAGTCAGCCAGCTGGCAGACATCTATCAAACATGGACAAGCATCCCTTCAGCTGCAGCTGACAGTTTGAATTGGTGGAAACACAGGAGAGAAAGGAGACACCATCAAACACAGACAAAAGGAAAACCACAGTCCTGTCTCGCCCCCACTTCTGGATGTTGGCTAATGCTTGGATCTCACCTCTCAGAAGAATATTTAGACTTCTTTGCTTGTGATTCTGCTGACATGAAAATGAATGAAGCACTGTCTCCTAGCTAAAAAGCATTTAGGTTGGCATTACAATTGCTAGCTAAAGCTCCTCCATTATTCTCCTCTGCATGAAGCATTAGAAAGCCCTAATGGGTTTATAAGCATGCTTGGCACAGAGTAGCTCTATACCTGCAGCTGCCTGGAAAAATAAGCAAGATGGTTTGATAATTCCCTAGTTGGAAATATTAAACACTAAGATATGCAGTGCCTAAATTTTTAGTTACAGCTCAAAAGTTTCTGCTGGATACAGAGATGGTTGTGGCATTGAGAGGATGGGCTAATTTAAATACCACTGTGTGCTGCCCATGATTGCTCATCCCTGGAGAGAAAGGCTTACAGTCAGTTCTCTAAAAGGCAACTCTGTAGGGTCTTAAAACAAAACCAGCCTCTTCCTTCTACAATGCCCAGATGCTCAGCTCTGTGTTGGGAAATGCCATAGTTGGAGGAACATGGCTGTGGCCACACTCCTCTCGTATGGAGCAGAAATCAGGAGCAACAGTATCTGCCTTTTCTGAATTCTCAGCTTTTGGGGTCTTCTCAGGGACCCGTGACCTGGTGACAGTCCTGGAAGGCACTGTTCTCCCCAGTTAGGGCCTCTCTGGGCCGTGTCAGATGTTTGGAGTTTCCAGCATTGCCTGCACTGTTTTCAGCACACAGTGTCACCCAGACCCTGCTTGCAGCCCTTGAAGCTGAGGGTACTGCCTGTGTTTGACCTGACATCAGCGGCTGCTGGCTTCACAGCTGACACAAGCGGGTTGGGTTTGGCCCCATGTCCTGAAGGCAGAGCAGATCAAGCTGATCCATGTGGTTTTAATCAAAAACTTTAATCTGGGGAGGCTGGTTTCAGTCTGTGTCTTCTGAGAGCTTCATTAAAAGGTTAGGAGCTGAAGGATGATTAAATTACAGTTCACTTATTTACATGGTAGATATAGCTGATGGAGGTAGTGACTGTGTCAGAAAAATATTCTAGTTTATCTTCAATTTTTACCTTCAAATGAAAAAGTACACTGTGCAGTTCTGCCTTTAAAAACACATCAAACACATTTCTACAGCATATTGAACTCCTTGCCCTATTTTTTCATGTGAGCACAGTTAACTGGCAAACCCACTGCCTTACCGCAGCGTTGGAGTGCTATTGTATGCACTTCGCACACAAACGGCGCCTGCGGTGCGTGGATTGCAAAAGCACTCGCAAAGTGATGGTGCTCTTGCCACTTCAGCGGAAGAGGAGGGGGAGACAGGGACTGACGAGCCCGTGTCACCAAGGAGCACCCAGAAGGGCGCTGCCAGGACACAGGGGTTGGTGACAAGCAGTGGGGCAGCCAAGGGCACCAAAAACTGCAGCGTGATGTTTCAACTGGCCTAATCCATGCAGCGGGTGGCTGTTTTGCCATGTCCTGCTGCTCCCTGCTCTCAGCACTGGCCCTGGCTGCTCTCAGCTGGGTTTATCACAGCCTGGCTGTGAAGGCTGGGCCCTGCAGCCCAAACCAGACACGGATGATCAGATTTTTAAGCTCCTCAGGCCTGCTGCCTGGGACTGGTGGCAGACTGAGCACTGCCTGCTCTCCAAATGCAAGGCGGAGGATGCACCCAACATGTTGGACACGCTCTGACCCCCTGCCATCACTCTGGGTCCTGTCCCAGGAGGAACATGGGACATGTTCCTCCCCATTCAAATTCATTTTTGTCCTTGTGCCAGCCCCACACCTGCCCACTGCCCACGCAACCACCCTGGGCCTCCCTCAGAACCTCACTTAGAGAGCGGGACTGTGGGGAATGGAGAAAAGGGAGGTGTTCAGGCTCTCATCAGCCTCGGGGACAAAGGATGTGGCTGTGCAGCACTGCAGCGATAGGAATTGCAGCTCAGTCCACCTGTCCCTCCAGCCACTGCTGTAAGGCACAGTGCAGCCTTCAAATAAATGCTCTGGCCAGGCAGTGGCAGCATCCCAAACCTGCACTCCGCCCTCAGTGGAGACATGAAGGTATGGGGCAGGAGGATGCTATTGCTGCTACATATCGAGAACCGCGAGGGCTGTCGCAGCCAGGGAGATGGGAGCTGACGGGCAGAGCAATAGGCTGTGGTCAGAGACTGCTTCTGCAGGGCTCAGGCAGGCTCAGCACAGTTCCACAGGAGAACAGAGGCCAAGCCAGGAGGGAGAGAGGGCGCGTGGAGGTTGGACAGGAAGGATGGGAGTAGAGTGGGCACCATGCATTTCCCATCCCACCCGCGTGGGGATGATGAAGAAGCCACATCCTGCTACAGGGCTGCATCCTCTGTGGAGCAATCCCTCTGCCAGGCTCACCACTCTGCACACACGGTCCAAATCCTGGCCCCAGTCTGCTCAGCCTATTATTCCTACCTTGAGTCTGCTTGGATGGGGCTGTCAGGGCACTGACAAGCTGACGCTCAAACCGTTTCCAGGCTTGAGTTCCAGCCTACTATACCTAAATGGTGCATTTCTCTGTCTGGAGGTGCCTTTAGATGCCCAGAGACCTCAACACATAGAAACACACACAGGGTTGCTACACACACAGGACATCATTACAGAAAGGCGAGAGGACACAAAGACAAGATGCCAGGCAGACGGGGCAAGTCCAGATGGATGGATGCTGCTCAGATGGTACATTTGCTAGCTGTGCTGGATTTTACTCCTGTTAACAGCCCTAATTCTTCCTTCCCCTATGGTCTCTAGAAATGGCAGCTGAAGGAAAAGCATGGCTTTTTGCTAGGCTTCCCACCGCAGCCTCCTTGCTTCTCCACAGAACCACTGGTCTCCTGTGCACCATCCTGTCCCACAGGGACTGGTCTCTCCCTCACCCACTCCTCCACATGGATGAGAAACACGATGCTGGGGCGCTTGAAAAGCTGGCCATTCTGCCCTGTGTCACCGTGCAGCGTCCCATGCCAGCACAAACACCAACACTCCAGCAGAGACTCACAGCCACACACGGCACCAACCACATCTCACATCTTTCTGAGTCTGCCACTTTTTTTTTTCCAAATACAATCAACCATCTTCTAAATTTCCCAGGAGATGAAAACCCCTCCCATCTAAATAATAATAAAAAACCATTAAAATGTAAATAATAATCCCCCAATATGTGTATCTGATATTTGATTTCACCCTATTAACACCTGAAATTTGGATGCCAAGCTCTGCATGCTGAACAGAGGCAGGTAGGAGACCTCAGAGCCAGAAGATCTGAGGTAACCTCCTGGAAGCCCTGCACATGACCAAATGTTTAGACTCTCACTTGCTGAATTTGACTTGATCACCTTCCAGAAAGCTGTCCTCCTCCCTGTGTGCTCTCAGTGAATTCTTACAACCCATATCTGTGTAGTGCCTGGGTCTGCAGCCTGAAATATCTCTTTGACTCTGTACTGTCTTTATCTAGCTGGATAAAGAGGGACAACGGAACTGTGTCCACCACTTCGACAGGGACCAGGTCTTCTTGGTGTCTGAGCAGTGAGCCACAGACAGGTTTGTAATAAGATTTACTTACTAATCAGGAACAGCAACCGGCTGTGGTTAAGCTAACTGTCTTTACCTGTGCCTCAATCTATTTTCTCTAAGGATGCTTTATGTTCTTTGTCTGCATATAATTTTTTTTTTTTTTATATAACCTTTGAGTTTATCTCAACGCTTTCTTGGGTCAGCATACGGGTGTAGAAATACTGTGGAAGCAGGAGGACTCCTGAGAGCCTGAAACTGATTTCTCTTATTGTACTTGAAATGTTGCCTTCAGGGTTTCTACTTCTATTCCTAGCTGGAACTTCAAACTCAAAAAATGAAATGGGAAAAGGGAAATGAAATTGCATTTGAACTCTTCTAAATCTCTGAAGAGATTCGATGGCTGGCTAGTTTAATCTAGGTTTCATTTTAACCCAGCTACTTAACTCACAACTAGCTAAAATGAAATGGGCTTGGCCTTTAGGCTTGTGTCAGGTCAGTCTGTCATTGAGGCCTTGCGGAGACCAGGGTGCAGACATTAGTGCTGAGGTCTCATGACTCTAATCAAGAGGAGCACAAGAGCAGGAGTAGAGCTGCAAGGGATACAGCCGCCTGCCTTCTGATTCAAGTGTGGATGGGTGGAGGAAACTGGCTGGGGCTGAGGTTTCTACCAGCAAAACCTCTGACTGCTATGTCCTCACAGCCAGAGAAAAGACTATTTGAGCTAAATGCAGTTTTCCCTGCTTAGAATGGATACCTATGGCTTGATGTTTGTGAGACAACTGGCCGTTTATCACAATGAGATATTAGGTCCTTACAGGAGATTACACAGAGCAGCACAGTGCCAGGCAAAGAGCCACAGGGCTTCTGTGGCAAGTGGAGCCAGAAGCACTGAAGCCCTCATCCCTGACTAAGCTCAGCTTTGATCGCAGTAGCCAGGCTTACTTCTGCATTTAACACAGGCTATCCCTGTTTGCTAAAACCATCTGAAAAGTTACTGTGGCAGTTTTCCTGGCAGTGTCCCTGGGAATACCCACCAGAGGCTATAGGTTTGTTCCTGGTGAAGCCTGCCAAGGAGCAGTGGAGGCGAAAATTAATACATGAAAAACCCTGGGAAGGTTTGGGTCAGGAGAGGAGCATATGCTCCAGTGTTTCTTTGGTCTGGTTTGATCATTCCTACTGGATCCATTAAGAAGCAGATTTCAGCTAAAGGTTTTCTGTTGTACCCTAACGGCCCTGCATCTGGCCAGTATTTCCATGCAGACTGTCTGCAAGGACAAAGTCCCAGCACATTGCTCAGCACTGACGGGCTCCGCCCAGCCTGTGATGGGGCAAGCATCTCTTGTAATGGACATTTTCCAAAGAAGGCTTTTCTGGACAGCCCCGTCTTGGGGCTCCATTCCTCTCCCCAGGGCTGTTGGTATATTCATGCCCTCATGCATCATGTTTGTGGCATGCGGGGCCATGCGCTAGGACGCTAAAAAGCATCGCAACTACTTGGGCTAAGAAAAGAATTAATAAATCAAACCACCACCACCGTCAGATGCAAGCGGCACATTAAGCCTCAGGGCTACCCTCAGGACTGGCCTTCACGTGCACAGCAAGCATTGCAGCTGTTTACTCACTGCATCCCTCAGTCACACCACGAGCTCCTGCTTGGTGCTTGGGAACCTTAGGGACACCTTTGCCTTGCAGAGTGTGCTAGCTCCTGCTACAGGACTCTGCTTGGAGGAGGATTTGCTCCTCAGCCAAGTAAACAGGTAATGCTTTACATCAGGCTTGTAGAGGACAATTCCAGGGTGTTGGCAACCTGAGACTTAAGGTACCGCCAACAAGGTAACGAAGCAAAACAGCATCTTGAATCCCATGGAAACAAAACCAAAGGAAAATGAAAGTCTTGCTTTGGGAACAGGCAGGGCTCAGAAAGATTTTGGTTTGTAACACAGTCTACCGACCAGACAGGTATATCTCCTTACTCCTGCGCTTTTTCTCCAAGCGTCTCAGACGCTTCTCCTCCCGACGCCGGGCCTCCTCTGCCTCCTGGTGCTGTCGGCACTTGTGAAAGTTCTCCACCACCACCCCCACAAACATGTTGAGCACGAAGAAGCTGACGATGAGCAGGAAGGAGATGAAGTAGAGAAGCATCCAAGGGTTATGGTTCTGGATAGGCTGGTGAGGTGGAGAAGAAAAAAATGAGAGAGAGAAGTGGCATAGATAAGATGCATATAAGTCAGGATATTCAGCACCGTGTAGCAACAAGGCAGCACAGTACACTTGTGTGGAGAAGAAGAGAGGGTTGGGAGGAGTTAGGAGATTTTTCCTGAAACAGCTTCCTCACATTCATTTTCTCACTAACTTCATTTTACTTTTGCTGTAAAACCCGCAGTAGCCCCCATAATTTGGCTTATGGGATTTAATTATTTCGGCATTCGTTTCACATAGCTTAAAATAAATCTCAGTGGATCTGTATCATCCCACCTGGGAGATCATTTTAGGTAAAGATAGGATCCAGCTTATTTTTTTGAGACGAGTGCTCATTGTTAATGTTTCTCACTTGTTATGAGTTCTTCAGAAGCAGGAGAAAATTAACTGCAAAGTGTTATTGTAGCTACAATGGGGTACTACTCATTGAAGGCTCTTGACTTACCTTTGCTAATGTCTCACAACACACAACTTTAATGCCTCCTTCACAACATCTCTGGTTGTTTCCCATCTCATGTGAGTTTGCTCATATTCATCATGCCTTCCATGGAGCCACAGTGCAATGGCACACACAGGCCAACTCCAGTACCATCAGTCTGAGTAAAACCCCCATCAGTGCTTAGCTATGTATTACAAGGGGTGCAACCATTGTGAAAGCTACTCAGTGGAGGATGGAAACCCTTGGCAGCCTGATGGGCAGTCAGGATCTCAAGTAGGTCCCATAACTCTGCTCCTCCCTGGGACTTCAAAAACTTCATCCAAGTATGGGATTTCTGACAGCAGTACTTCTGGACTCTGCAGTACATTACCTGTTGGTCAATACCCACAGCATCCAGACCATCGTACATGATGTTCACCCAGCCATCTTTGGAGGACAGGACAAACAAGGACATGAGGGCCTGGAAGATGAAAAGCAGAGATTGGTCTTGCATTTTAGCCCCCAGAGAAGAAACTAATAACAGGCAATGATCAGCAAAACCAATCCACAGCTCATAACATATCATTTAGCCTGGAGTTGGTGGAGAAATACAACATACTGTGGTTTGATTTTACCTGTTTGCATACCTGGCTTAAAACTAGAGCTGAGCAAACTATGGTCAGTAACATTCCTTTTCCCTCACATATAGGCTGACTTTTGCTCAGCCACATCAGGCTGTCTGGTCACCTAAGCATCATTAAAAATCAGTATGTCAGGCTGGACAAATGTCATGAGGTTTTGCAAACTAATAACATATCCCAGTTTCTACTATGGGCTGTCTTGCTTTTCAGCCAGTATAAAACACCTTCTTTTTTTTTTTCATTTGCAAACCTAACAGCTGGAAGCCAAGAGATTAAAAGTGACATTTGAGCTCCATATACAAGGGATTGCATGCAAAAGCAGTGCTTTTAAGACAAAATTCTCCTACAAACAAGGAATTGTATAACCCTAGGAAGTCTGTTTGCAAGACTTCAAGAGGTGACCTGATCCATTCTTACCCTAAATCAGGGTTGTTTCTGACAGATGAATACCTATGTTGTTCTTGGAAGCTTCCTCTGATGGAGGTTCTACACCCTCCTGAAAGAATATGTTTTAGTGCTCATTCATTAAAAACCGGTACAGAAAATTCCTGCAATGAGGACTTTACCTGTCCCAAATTGTCAAAATTGTACTTCCGCCGAACCCATTTGTAGCGTGCGTTAGTGCAGTCAGTCTTTGTAGTGATGTTTTTCACATCAGGACCATCACAGTAGTAGAATTTGCCTTTAAAAAGCTGTATTTGAGAAGCAACAACAACAAAAAAGAAAAAACAAAAAAAGGAGCAGCTATGGAAAGTCTGTTCCCCGACTTATCTTTCTGTCACACACACACACACACACACACACACACACAGAGCAGGAAACCACCTCTGGTGAAAATACAGGTCCTGATACATGCTTTTTTATTCTCAGACACAACAGAAGGACAGTGATCCTGCAGGCCTGCTCTGTCTTGATGGGATGATGAGAACCTCCCCTCTAGAGGAAGAGCTATCATACAAATCCCAGCACACAGAGCCAGAAGGGATACTCAGAATTTAGCTTTTNGGGCAGCTGACCTGAACCCACCAGAGGGATATCCCACACCATGTGGTGTCACACCGGCAGTAAAAGCTGGGAAAGGGCAAGGAGAAGGAGGGGCTCTCGTTATGAAGACGTCTGTCCTCCCGAACAACCGCTGCGTGTATTGAGGCCCCGCTTCCCAGGACGTGGCGGAACACCGCTTGTTGACGGGAAGTAGAGAATTTTTTTTCTCTCTTTGCTTCCACGTGGCCTTTGCTTGTATGATTTTTTTTTTCTTTTTCCCTTTAATTAAATTATCCTTATCTCAACCCTTGAGCCTTTTTTTTCATCGTATTTTCTCCCTCTCATCTTTTGAGGAGGGGGAGTGAGAGAACGGTTGTGGTGGAGTTCTGCTGCTCAGCTGGGTAAAGCCACCACACCTACCCAGGGAGGTCTGCGCTTCTGATCCTGTGGACTTTCCAGTGAGCGGAGGCCAACCCCACCCCAAAGCATCTCTTCTAGATCCTGGCTCTTCTTTCCTAACAACTAAGTGAAATCTTCCTCTGGAGAGATTTAGGCTCATTATTTCCACCTTAACCCCAAGTGGTAAGAAAAACTTCTGTTTTGTAGCAGTCACTTACAGATGGCAGCGGTGAGGGAAATACTCTACCTGTACCCCTAAAATCCCAAAGATAATGAAGAAAGCACAGCAGATGAGAACAATATTCCCAATAGGCCTCAAGGAGGAGATCAGGGTTTCTACCACCAGCTTCAGACCTGGGGCTCTGCTGATGACTCTGAAAAAAAAGCAAAACAATAAAGCTTTTAATTTTTATTAAAATTTCCTATTGTTATATAGTTGCTTTTCCTCCTCTGCTTGGGTTGCAGTGAAGCTAACAAAAAACCTCTCTACCTGCAGGCAGCATTCAAACATGATTACTGACTTATTTGGACAACCAGAACATCCACAGTTACATTAGATGGAATTAAAAAGTGTAAGACACCCTGTCGGTAGGGTGTTGGGCAACTGTTTACTAGCAACAGTGATGAGGGGATACTCTCTGTGGGCAGGATATCATGGAGGTTCCCACTATAGGGCTATCTGCACCTCGGTCCGGAGGGCTGGGCCCCTCTCAGGCCTCTCTGATCCAAGCAGAGCAACACACTCCAGGCAGGAGCCTGCCTTCTAACGCAATGTGTGAACAGCTTCGTAGTGGCACTAGAAGCATGTCCTCTTTGTGTAAAGGCAGAAACGTAGGTGCAAGTCAGGTCCCTGAGAAGGGCTCTTTGGAAAAGCAGGCGAACCCCCGGCTGACGCTGCCAGGCACCCCTGCCCCCAGTGAAACAAGGCCCTAAAGCACGCGTCTACCTTGCCATCAGTGGGATTACCCGAGCCCTCAAAGGCCAGGCCTAAGTGCTCACCTGCCCTGCTGGCCTGGGCCCTCTGATGACATTTCAAACAAAGTAATTTCAGCTTGTTTCCTAATTAGTTCCTGAACTGACTCTTCGCCAACAGGAGCTTGTGACCAACAGCTCCACAGCCAAAGGGTCATCCCATTAAAGAACAGCATTACTTGCTTGCTGTGAGGTGGTGAGAGGCCAGGCACGCTCTGAGCATGGCCTGAAGCAGGTTTTGGGTATTACAGAGAGCAAGTGTTTTCCTTTCCTGTTTGAGTGCCTGGAGAACAGCTCTCTCATGGGTGTCTCAAGAATGTGTTTGCACACAGAAGTGTAACTAGCTTGAGCAAGATTTTCTGGGAAGGCAGGTGTTTTGACTGAAGAACATCAAGGCTCTTTTTTAGGAGGGGCCTGTAGAGGGGAGAAGGTATGAATCCCTGCAGATGGTTTGAATTTGCATGGCTAATGAGGCTTTCATGCCTGCCAAACAGAGCAAATATCAGAGACGTAAGCTGCAGGGACAAAGGGTTTCAACAGGGTCTTGTTTGGCAGCACATAATGTGGCAGTCTGAACTGCACCTACAAAGTGTTACGGATGGTCCCTGGAGGAATCCTAGAAGAGGCTGTGATAAGTGAAGCCAGCGTGAGGGGTGATGAATTCCTCTCTATTAATAGGATCTGGCCTAGTTATTCTCTGAGACTAACTCCCTTTTTTTTCCCTTACACTTGCATATGAGCTGCCTGCGCCTTGATTTTTGTTCCTAGTTATGCGTGTCAGACAGGTGCCCCGAAGCCCTGCCAAGCCATTGCTCGTCCAGGGTGACCCAGAGCAGCTCCAGTGAGTCAGCACTGCAAGGTAACCCTGATGCCACCAGCAGAACAGAGTGTGGGAGCAAGACAGGAGACAAACACTCACAAAGCTACTTGTCAGCAAGGAAATACAGAGCAGCAGACAATCAGCTCTTGCTCTGGTGGTCATGGGCCTAAACAAGATTGCCTCTTCCTATTACTCTCATGAGCAAGCAGCAAGTAGCTTTTCATCAGAAAGCCTACAAGCCTCTGGAGGTGCCTATCTTATTTCCACTGAAATTTTATGAAAAAAGGCTCGTGTTTCTTGCTGAGCTGGATGGAAATAGAACAGGAGCCATGAGCTGATAAGAATCCCCCAAGCATTAACACTCTTTGTTATTGCATCATTGTAAACAAAATACAAATTCTTTTTTCCTTTTCTCAAATAATGAAAGCACCTCCCCATCCTCTTCCTAGCTGAGAGCTAAATTGTTTTGCAGCGCTGTTAGATATGCAGGCACGGGAGAGCAGGTATAGATGCTGGAGCTTATCAAATTATCATCAGCACCTGTTCAATTGCAAATTCTCTCCCAGCCAACACGACCTCCTTGCTTGGGAATGACTGTGAGGTTGTACAGCTTAGGAAAGAGCCAGACTGATTTGTAAAATGGTGATAAAAATGCAGTGTGGAGGAGGCATTCAATGCACTAACTGCCTGAGTATGATAACACCACTCGTTCCAAACTCCATCCGCTCTTCTCCACATTGGAGAAGATGAATTATATTAGAACTAATTTCATTGTTTTCAAACAGTTTCAGCAGATAAGAGCTCCCCAAAGATGATTCTACCCATACCATGTTTCAGCTTTTTGTGTTATTAAGCAAAGCCTTGATGGATAATATACATTTTTTCAAATTCCTTGATTTATCAACACATAACAAACTTAGCCACCCTATCCATGAACGTACCGGAGAGGTCTCAAGGTCCGCAGAAGTCTCAAAACACGAAGGACACCCAGGATCTTAGCTCCGCCTGCTGATGCCATGGAGACAATAATGTCAATGATAGATACGAAGACCAGGACTCCATCCAGGACGTTCCAGCTGCTCTGTAGATAGGTGTTCTCCCCAGAGAAAAAGCCAAGAGCTACTACCTACAGCCAGGAGAAGAGGGACATTTAAATCTGCACCCAGATCATAACTATGTCAGATTTCCAGTCTTTGTCAGGCCTCACTATGTGTCATAGGATGGAGATATAATTACCTTAACCATCATTTCAGCCACAAAGATTGCAGTGAAGATATAATTAGAAACACTCAGGAATATTCTTTCCTGTACAACATAAAGCAACAAAAAGCAGCAAGTTATTTAAACAGGTTAGAAAACAAATATCTTCTATCTTGCAGGGTCTTGGACTGACAAGACTAAGATGTGCATCTGGGATCAAGGAAGAAAATGGCTCAGGTACTCACCGTACTGTGGGGGTCTATGTCTGGTCGCTCTAGTGCTATAGTGATGCAGTTGAGAAATATGAAGACCAGCACTACATGATCAAACATTTTGTGGGCAATGACCTTCTGGCACATCACTCGGAATCTGGAGAAATGGTGGAGAGAAAAATATCCTTCAGATGTTTGGGATGGCAAGAGACTCTCACCTGAATGGCATGTCCCTGAAAGCCACCAGCAGCTGTGCCACCAGCATCAGCCCAGGTAGTGAACTTGTCTCTCTCCCACAAGCTTCAACCATTACTAGCAATAAATATATTAACAGTAAACAAGATGTAATAATGGCTATTATTAATGATGGTTAAACCATCCTTCTTTCCAGACAGGCATGGAGTGACCCATGCAACAAATCTGCCTGCAACTAACAGAAACGTTACCTGAAAAACAGGAGTCAGATTTCTAAAACTCTCAGTGCTTCTGCATCAGAGGGATCTTTCCCAAGGGAAGGTCAGCTAAAAATGTAATATTCCATTACTGCAGAAACCTGGGATTTCTTACCGATTCTGTGGGGAAAACAAGTAGAGGGACCAATCTTCGTGACTCTTGCACCACTCTGGTTTGTAGGGCTCCAGGACTTTACGAATCCGGTAGCAGTAACTCTGGATAGAAAAGAAGAAACACCTTTTCTTCCTCTTTCATTTTCCTGCCTCTTCAACTTCCACAGTCCTTGTGTGGAAGGGGGCAGTACCCGGCATTTCATAGTGCCTGTAAGTAGTCCCAACATTTGGGACAGAGCCAGGGCAGGCATGGGGAACAGTTGTAATATTTTTCCAGTGAAACAGGGAAGAAAGGAGTGGAAGAAAGGGGCTGCTTTATACTGACATATGGACACGACAAATCAAGACTTCTAGGAAGGTATCATTTTGAGATCCAAAGTTGTGTCAAAACCAAAAAGGCCTCAAACAATCAAAAAGCAGTGTAGAGAACACTTTCTGGACTTTGAAGCCTCCAAGATACCAGACAGTTAGTTCCTGTGAGCAAAGACATTAGCTAGATGTTGTGACCTACAGCTCATTTTTGGAGGCATCCTGACCAAGAAGACAATCTCAGCCAGTCAAAAAAACAGGTAAACGCCTGCACATCCCCTTGCAGTTTTACCTTGTTAGAGACCACTGCAATGTAACAGCTCACACTATTAGCTTGAAAGCCCTTTGGAAAACAGAGGCGCTTCCCTCAGATCTAGATTTGGTTTGTCTATAACAGCCATTAGGCATCAACACATCTGAGCCTAAGCTGGATTTTTAATCCGCCTCCTTGAAGCAGAAAAGCCACTTAATGCACGAGCATCCGATTTTCCCCTCAACTCACATCCTCCATGTCATCCTCATAGTCCACAGCCTCCTCCTTGTGGCTGTCGATGCGCAGGAAGAACTCGCTGGGGACATGCACCATCTTGCCATTGCAGTCTTGGTACTCAGCAGGCAGAACGGCCACGGGGCTGATACTGAGCGAGTGGCGCATGGTGGGCAACTGCAGCAGCTCAGGCAGGTCCAGGGAGCTGCGGTAATCCAGGGACTCTGCCCGGCGGTGCAATGAGGGCCTACTGACCGTGCTGGACTTGGCGTCGTCAGAGTCATCGTCCGTGCTGCCTTTTCCCTCTCCCGAGAGCAAGGACTCTCTTTCTCCTGACTGGTTCTTCTTCTTGAGGCTTGGGGCTCTGCCCAGGCTGTTCCAGCTTGAGCGTCGACTTCCCCAGTTGCTGCTGGTGCCCCAGTTGGCACAAGGGGAACTGCGGAGGCTGGACTGAGAGAGGAGGAAAGACATTTGAGGGTTTGTTTGCAGGAGGAAGTCAAAGAGTACAGCATGTTGCCCATACTGGAAGACCCTTCTAGTTGCAAGGCATGTCTTCCCCTTCCAGCTTTCCTAACTGCTCCCGATTTCACCATTCCAATGCTGTGAGACGGGAGCCAAGCACCCAGATGAGCCCACACTGAAGGCACTCTTTCAACTACACCCGTAGCACAGCTAACAATCCTCTGTGCTGCATGACTTCCTACTGTCCTGGCAACATCAATCGTACATAAAAACTGAACCCAAAGTCACTAACTGCCAAAGCGGCATTTTCTTTCCTCATGTCCAAGTTGTTTCAGCACAAAACTTCCCTGGCTTCCAAAAGGGTGCTGGCACCTGAGTCACCCAAGTGTCTGTTGGAAACTGCACCCAAATTTGCATTACTTTTTCTTCAATTTGCTGAATAAGGAGGTGGAATGAATATGTCTCTCACAGCAAATTTCTGGCAGTGATCAGTGTGTCAATGCACTTTGGTTGGCAGGTGGTTGCCATGATAAGAGCACTTAAGGTCAGAGCAGAAAAACTGGAAGGAAAACTCCTTTTCCCTCCATGGCTTCCTCCTAGCACAGAAACAAGACAAACTGCCTTCCTCCTCCTCCTCCTCAGTGCTGGCCATCCCTCCTCTGACTGCTTCATCTTCCTTTGGCTGGTGGCACTGACGCACTCTCAGAGAAAGGATTCAAAGCATGAACAACCCTCCATGGCAACTCACAATCCCATGAAACCTCAAGGCAAATAACAGTCATCTCTATTTTCTTTTCAAAAGCATTACCTTGACTAAGCAGCTTACCAAAGGGGACAGTGGCTCTGTGTCTGTGTGAAGTGCCTTCATGGTCTGCTGCCTTGATTTGAACATGATATTGCAGTTACAGAGCAGAGGAACAGGATAGATAAGCAGCAGCAGAAATCCACTTTGTCTATTAAGTCTGCTCCCTCTGTTTTCATAGAGCTGCCCTCCCCTCCCCTGTTGCAGGCAAAACACAATCAGTTGCCAAACCAGTCAGCTCCAGCCAGATCTCTCTGCTCCAGGAGCTGTGCCTGGTGGCAATCAGTCTGCTCACACCTTGCTTCCTCTATTTCCCCTCCAACAGGCCTGCCGTACCATAACTGGGGCTCAGCTGCTGGGCTGGTGGGGTCAAATGCTTCATTTCCTGTGACATATGGTGGATTCCAGCCACAACCCTAAAACACTGTGGGGGGAACTGGACTTCATCCTGCTCCACAAGAACACTTGACACCAAGACACCACATCATAGCCAGTAAGGTTGGCAGAAGGTGCCTGCTTCTCCTCAGAGAGGTTTGCTAGGCTAACTGCAGGAACTTGTGACTTGTCTCATGTTGCTTCTCTCCAGTGAGGTGGCTTGGCATGGACTTCCAATCAGATGCTGGGCAGGAAAACACTGAATCCCAGTGCATCCCTGTCTCCCCGCTCCATACACTCACCGTCCTTGACTGTAATGTTGTCACTGTCCTGCCACAGTATACCACATCCATTCATTTCTCCCTCTTGAATCTGTTCTCCTCCTGCCTTTCCACATACTTCTCACCCCTATCACCTTCTCCATTTTCCAGCAGTGCATGCACAGTGAGGAAAACATCAGCTAGCACTGTTGAGTTGTTCTGGCACAGCACCATAAGCACTAGCAAACATCAAGAATCACTATATATATATCCCTATATAAATTTATACACACATCACCTGTGCTGCTTGCAGACACTTAAAGAGTTGTTAGCCAGGAAAACCTACCAAGGACTTCTGATCGTAGCTCAAGGGATCTAGCGAAGCATTACTCCCTCTCCTTGAGTCCACAAAAGTGTGCACTGAATCCATGTGTGGGGAACACTTCGGTGTGGGCATTGGTGTGGCAGCGGTGCGCATGATTATAGGAGGTGGCAGGCTTCCCCTGCCCTCCAGGTGCCCATTCGGGGTGACAGCAAGTGAGTACATCTTCATCTCTGGAAAGAAGGGGAGAGAGAACACATGATGAATGCTCAGCTAGAGCTACAGAAATCTCTTCAAAATAGACATTGCTCCTTGAGTCTTCTAGGAACTCTGCCAAATGGAGATGAAATTTTGTAGGCAATGCTAAGATTAGCCCTCCACTTTGAAAGGCATAAAGTAAATGTCACAAACTTTTAAGAAGCCTTCAGCCCTGCCAGGCCTTGGAACTCATTGTCCTCTAAAGGGAGTTTCTTTTGCTCAGTGTTTCTGGGGATTAGGAGACTGGAGTCACAGGTTTTTTGGGTCTGGGAGAGAGTTTCCAGGGAAAGGACACTGAGGACTGGCTAAATTCACCCTACGAAGTCAATCTGTTCTCCTTGACATAGCCTCTTGCACAGAGATTTTTATGCAGTTCTGATGTGCTCTGAGTTCCTTCATGTGGAAGGCACTAAGCAAACATTAGTCACTGTCTTTAGTCATTTGTTCAGAGGATGGGAAATGGAAATGACTTCTAAACATCTACACACCTAGAAGAGTAAACCTTCTGTAACAGAGAAATCTAATGGTACATCTCTGTGGTAATTGCAGAAAGCATCTATTTTAGCTGTACGGCAAGTATGGACTGCAGCAACCGTATGCAAACTGAAGACAAACCAGAAGTAATGCCTGTAGCCCTATGGAGTGCAGGAACACCCAAAAGCCTAGTTTCAAACACAAGTGTTAAGTTGAACTAACCTAGTGGATTCTGGTTTAATAACTGCAGAATCACAGTCCTAGGGAGGGGGAAGGATGGGACCATCTGTGATCAGCAGGAAAGATGGAAAAGTCTGCAGTGAGAAATCCAAGCAAGTGCATTACCCCTGCTATTTTTCCCCCACTGGCTGCTTTTGTAATGCAGTGTGCTTCTATTGTATCATCTGTTTAGTTGCTGGCTTGGGCACAAATATCTGATCTGCACCACAGAAGTCCCTGGGAACACTGCCACTCACTTCGAGGGGTGGAAGACCCAGCCCAGAATTTGCTAATCTGCAATACACATTCCCCTTGCCAGTGTATCTGTTTACAGACCAATGGCATTGTAACAGAATTGTTAATGTCCTTATGCTGTTTAGTCATCGGTTGACACCTAGGAGGCTTATGGAGACACACAATTACTCACGGACTTTGACAGCGAGCTCAGCCCTGTTTTCTATTCTTGTACTACCTGAGAAGGTGAAAATGTTTCTTTCCCCTAGAACTCTCTTATTATTTGAAATTGTCCAGCACATAGATGGTGCAAACGAAGTTTAAGCTGTGGATTTCCTTGCCAACTATTTGCAACGGAGATTCATCTGATCATCTGGTGTTTGGGATTTGTTGCTTGATCTGCAGACCGAGCAGCTCTGTCACCTTGCTGTGATCTAGCTCTGTCTCATCTTCCTCAAGAAATTACTTCTGCCCCTTCCTCAGCTGAATTCCATTTGCTCACCACAATCAATGTAATTTTCTTAGCTGAAAGGACCCTAGTTTAGAAGCATTTAAAGTAATCTGAACAAAAGCCCAAGCTGAGAATAAAAATACAGAGAAACTAAACTGGCTCCTGTTTACCATTGTGCTATTCACTCTGTTTAAATATCTGATCCCTTCCTTTCCCCTACTGAGTTGCAAACTCTACAGAGTGAAGACCATTGCCTACTATCTCATGTTTATAGTGCAGTAGTACAATGTGGACTTACTTCAAAATCAATTGCCAGGCCCTCCTGTAACACAAATAAACAGCAACATTTCCATCAATCAAACCTCACCTAAATACATTTGTGTGAGAAACCAAAAGAACAGATGAGAACATGACTGATTTGAAAAGCTGCTGAGAAGTTGTGTGAGAATATTGCTGTCAGCAAACCATTCTGTGGTAACGATACAGAAGAAACAATGAGACATAACTAAATATTATATTATAGCTGAAATAAGGAAAACATCTGTTTAAAGGAAATATCAGTGCTCATTCAGCTTTCCCAACACATTTTGCATAGTTGCTCTGTTAACATAGCTATCAGACTAATTGTGAAATGAAATGGATTCTTCCACTTTCTGCCATAAATTTCAAGGAAAAAGATGACTGCAGAGGCAGAGTTGTAGCACAACTCTAATTCATGGGAAAACAGAAACAAAATCCTACCTGTTGCTTGCAGGTCTTTCAGCTTCTCAAAATCATCATCGAAGTTGGCAGATGTCTTGTCCTCATCTGTGTCCGACCTATTGGCATCCCCCTGCAGAGAGGAGAATGGTAATTAACAAATCTGATTCATTTAAACTTTAGCACAAAGGCCATTTGGATTATTTAGCAGCTCAGAGATATCTCAGCTTCTCATAGTTAATTAGAGCATGGCCCAAGAACCAGGAGAGGAGAACCCTCTACACTGCCCTGGGGAATGCCCCAGGTAAGTCCTTCTTCCTTGTTTTGATTCATTTTTGCACTTAGAAAGCATGATGTTGTGATTGCGACTACTGTCCTGCAGTGTCATTGCACTTCTTTCACTGTGCCCAGCCTCACTGAACAGTGTGTCCCAGGAGAGAATACGAAAGTGCAGCTGTAATCAGATGAGTGACTAAGAAAAACTGGCGCTGTGGGGTTCCATATTTGCTCTCTCCATGATTCCAGATGAAAGCATTTAAGTTTTAATGTCAAAGGATGTGAAAAGATTTTTCTTCTTTATTTGTTATCACTGTAAATTTGACTGAGATCTGAAAACCCAGCCCTGATTTGATTCCTTCAGGCTGGCTGGTAATCCAGATTGTATTGGGAAATCTCTTGGCAACACTGAAGTGAGGCAGAAGGGAACGAGGCCAGCTTGCCTGGAAGCACAGCAGCATCTCAGGACAGAGAACAGCCAACCACCCTTAGGCTGGCTTTCCTTCTGGAAGCCTGGTTATGTTTCTCTTTCATAGGTATCTGCCTCAGCTACCAAAGATGACCTAAATAATGTACAAGCCTGGGACAGAAGACCTATTGTCAGGTTCTCCTCTGCTGGGGGATCTGCAGAAAGAAGGGATTCCAGCAGGCTATTGGCATGACTTGCTTGATCCATCAAGACTGCAGAAAAGCTGTCCAAACTGGTAGCAAATGGCCAGATTAAAGCAGCTGATCCTAGAAAAAGGAGCAGAGTTCCTTAACTGATGCCTGAAAAAATCATCCTGGTTTCTAGAGACATGGCGCTACAGTGTCAGTGAACTTAATTTCATCTGTGATGTATTGCTAACTGGTGCAGCCAAACAGACAGGATGACTGAAAGGCTTAAGTTCCCTTATCCATCTTCCTTGTTTTGGAGCAGAAGCACTAGCGCAGAGTAGCTGAAAGATTTGCATAATTTTGGAAGGTTTGTCTGCTTCTCTGGAGCAGCTCTGGGGTAGATTTCAAAATGACATGGGAACAATGTAAGCACAAATATGCAATTATGGTCCTCTTTGAAGTCTGGCTGCTTGTTGTCCTAAGTACAAATGAGGAATAGTCTGTACTAAAAATGGTTTTGTGGCCATTTAAGCCTATTCTCTTCTACGAATACGCCTGCCAAACTTGCTCCACAGGCAGATCAGAACCTCAGATCAAGCTGAGACCATGTACTATGATTCACAGTATAATTTTTACTGTCCTTGCTGAAATACTGCTGATGGTTCAGAGCTTCAAGCAGCTCTAATGTGCACCCTCTTAGCTGCACAAGTCTCCCAGGAGTCACTCTCCATCCAAGTGAAAGAAACACCTCAGCAAGGAGGAGTACTGCACATCAGTGTCTGCTGTAACGCTAACAGCATCACCTTGCAGGAGGGTAAAGTCAAAGAGGTCAAAACATGAATTTCTGCCATATTCCAACACACCAACAGAACCAGAGATGACAAAAGAAAACCCAGCTCCACCAAGCTCCAACTTCTTCCTGAGAGTTGTCCAAGGAGACTGTAACAGTCTTTGGTTTACAACCAGACATAAGTTATGCTTTACAAGTGCAAGACTTGAACCAAGCCCTTGTAGCCGAAATACAGCCCTGAGAAGGGTTTTCTGTAGCACAGCTGATACCTCACTATAAGACATCTGACAAGCCCATAAGCTTGATGTCAAAATTTATAACAAATGGTAGTGGAGAGCAAAATGTGCCCTGCAAATGTCATGCCTGTGGTTGCTGGCCTTTTCTGAGGCAGCACTGAGTGAATAATACAAGCTTTGAAAAGTACTCCTTACACATATTTAAATCATGGTCCGTAACAGCTCCAAAAGGAGCCATTAAGCCTGAGCAAAAAAAACGACAGCCATTCACCTAGGTCTGTAACGCACTCAGAGAATATTGTACGAGGCTGCCAATTTCTGGCTTCATATTAGCATGTGATTCAGCCTCCAAGAGGGCAGGTAAGGAACGGGGTCTGTACTGCACAAATGTACCTGCAAGCTGCCAGGCTGCTGAGTGGAGAAAACTTTCTTCTGCCTTAAACACTGAGTAACAAAGGATGCAAACTGCGCCTGGGGGCTGCATGCATAACACAGCAGCAGGGCACTCTACAAGGGTCCTCTGTGTCTAAATGCAGGATTGCTTGAGCTAAAAATGAAATCCCCATGCACTAAAGAGGCACAGCCAGCCACGGCGATGGGCGGTAAATGGGAGAACTCAGAGTTCCCAAATGCCTCCTCTTTGCCATGAGCATCAGTGGTACCAACAACAAGAGGAGCAGGAGCAGTTTCCAGTCATTCAGGTCACACTTGCTGGTCATCATCTATCTGGGTTTCCCTGGCACGTCCTCTTTTTCCACCCAGATTTGCTGGTTGGTAGAATCACAGGATATCTGACACACGTGTAGTCATTGAATAGCCTCCTCTCTGAACTACCACATGGCCAACTGTATCATTTGCTTCTGCATTTGGCTGAGGAAAACCTATTACTTTAGCACAGATTTTATTCTGCTATGGCCTGTGTTGTTTACCAACAGGACTGAGGTCAAGCACAACCACTCTGAATACAGCTAACAAGTCTCCTAGAGGAAAGCCCCTTCTGGTCAGGAAGACAGCAGCTACTGCAGGGCCTGTAGAAATACTGGTAATTCCTTTGATTTGGTCTTACTAGGTTAGTGGCTAAAATGTCCACCTGCCACGGGTTGCACTAGCACGGGAATATGGCAAAGGTGTTAAGAGTATCCACAGCAGGGCCAGCAGATGCTGAGATCGGTAACACTGAGAAAACTACTTGAGTTTGGAAATAGACAGTGTCAGCATCAGCTCAAGGCATTGACCCACGGAAAATAGCTTGCTCTTGGAAAAGGACCTTCTTGCTTTTTGCGGTCAGCTGTGCTGGATCTTCATGGCATAGGCCCCACTGGACAAGACATCAGGATACTCACTAACGCAGTGCAGAGCCATTCATTTTGAAAGCCAAGAGCTGGACTGCTTGTGTCTTCTCTGTGTACGCATGTGGCACTCACTGCCCTCAGTACCCACGAAACAGCCCCAAGCAACGTACATCAGGATTGTTTTCTTCCAAACTGGGCCTTGGCTCCTGTTGTTTCAATTATTTTTCCTCTGCTAGTGCTGTGAGGAAGCTAGGAGGGATGTTTTAATAATGAATCTATGCAGACATTCTTGAAGGACATAATGTGGCTGTGCTGGCTTGAGAGAAGGGAATTGTTGGTCCATGAATATTTTTCAGTTATATTCCATGGTCTGTGATGGTTTGTCTAAGTGTGATACAAACACAGCAAATAAGAGCATGATGCCATTTCTGGGGAAAAAATGAAAAGTGAAAAAAAATCCCTATAAAAATAAAGAGTTTCTTTCTCCTCTTTCCCTTGGGAGCTAAGGCGGTGAAAACCGAAACCATTTTCTCATTCTGTTTCTTAGTCTGTTTGTCTCTGAAGCCAATCCAGCACTAAGCAAACTTTCCTTTCTTGATGGTTGCAGAAATAAAAAAGTAATAATTAAAAAATTCCAAAGTGTGACATAAGCCTTTTTGATACCACTATTTCTAGCTTTAACTGAGACTAGTGATTTTCTCAAATTCATTTCCATTTGCGCTAGGACTTTGAAAAAAGTTCTTTTTTTTTTCTGGATAATATGTATGTGCATATATATCATTGTATTTACAACACAAACAGATCATCCTTATTTAAAATCTCCCCCAAATGGATCTGCTGTGATCTGAAAGGATGAAAGGAAGATGGAGAAGAGCAGGATAGTGCAGGGGACGGTGAGGTTCACCTACTCATAGGATGCTGAAAGCAGATCTGAAGTGGACTTGCTGAGGTGGAGGGAAACTTAGAGGCCGCAAGGGCCCCGCACTCACACCAGTACTACACCGTTTACACCAGTCACACCAGTGTGGCCTGCTGCTCTGGACCACGTGGCACAGGATTGCCTTCACAGTTGCTGAAGTTCCTGCCTAATTCAGATAAGGACATCATTGTATATCACTGTTGACTGAGAAATGAAATACAGTTCTCTAATCTTCTCCATGTGAGATGAGATGCCTGCAGTTCACCAAATTCCCTGCTCATTGACCTGCTACAGACATTAACTTCATTGGTGGGTAGAAATCTCTTTAGCATTTATATGCCCTATATCATCCCAAGTATCTCAAAATTTAATGTTTGTAACCCTGCAGTACAGCTTTTCTAACAGCTGTGCTTCTAGCCTCAAATAACACATAAGAGACAGTCTCAAGGACAGGCCTAGATTCAGCCAGCTCACATCCTACCTGCTCCACGTGACAAGTGTTGACTAGACACATTGAAGGCCTGAGGCCCACCATAAAGAAACACAAGACCGAGGACATATGTGAGATTTAGGCAAGTTAAATCCATCCTAAGTGACTTCCTCAAGGTCACACAACACAACCTGCAGCAGGTCACCCAGAGTGTTGCTAAAGTCCCAAATAGTCCAGGGGGACTATTTGCAAGGATAGGCTCAAAGGAGCTCCACATGTGCAACCCAGCTCATCTGCACCCCTTAAGGTCAAATTTAGGGCTGCCTGCAAGGCTGGATGTTTGCACTGACATGGGCTGATTCGTACAATCTTGCCCACACGCTTTACACTTTTTTCCCTCCCCCTGCTGAGGTCTCTTACCTCTGCCTGGAAGCCTTCTACCAGAATGGCAACCAGAAGGTTGAAGAGCACATAATTGCCAAAGGTCATCAGGGCCACAAAGTAGAGTGCTGCCCATGAGGATGTAGATGCCATCCCATTGTACAGGACCACGTTCCAGTCCTCTTGAGTGAGGATCTGCAGAGAGGTGAGGGGGAAGACTGATTACTTCACTCCTCTCGTGCATAGCAGATGCATTCAAATCCTCACTGACATACTCATTTCTTCCTCTCTTTTTGACCTTTTCTAAGCATAATCATTAGCAGGTCTCATGAGATAAGAGCAAAACATTCCTTTATTCAGAGCTTTGCACATTTTGCCAGCTCTCTCCTGGCCAAATCTCTCCGCTCTGCAGGAGGATCTAGCGCACTGCTGCCCCTAAAGATGACTAGTTCAGATCCTAGATATGGTAACATAAAGGATGTGCTGGCACAAGTCCCACTGTTTGCTGTGGGGGGTATTGCCTCCTTTGATAACCATCAGTAGATAACAGACGTGAGGCCAGGCCTGTTGTCCCTCGTGGAGCTGCTCTTTGTAAGGCATCTGGACCTGAAGAGAAGGGTAGGACACATGATATTTGACACGATAAATGACATAGGGTGGCTTAAGAAACTCAGAGAAGTAAAGCAGTTTCCATTGCATAAAAGTACTGACAAACTGGGCAAAAAAATACACATCTTCACAAAGCCTTGCTCCAAGGGACCTTCCTCAGGGATTCCCACTCTCCTAGCTTCACTGGAGCTCAAAAATCCAGAGACCTATGAAAAACGGATGACAGATGCATGCTCCACATAAATTCAGGCTTACAATGAAAGTGGCTTCTAAACCTCCTGAAAACAAGGTAGCTTTGGGGATAGGAATGCAGTCAGCGGCACTGAGCCACGTCTCTCATTAACCTTCACAGGATGCACGGCTTATCCCTTGTGCTCTGTGCCAACTCTATTTGCCCATGGGACTGTTAGAATAAATGCAGAAGTCTGTATTTATGTTGGAAAAAAAATAAACGAACCTGTGAGACTAACGCTCACTCCTCCTTGCATCTTTGTAAGAAAGAAAATTTTGCAAGTAGTTATATTCTTTGCGGCAAAGACTCTGGTCTGGTTTGCACCTTGAGCGATACTGTGGTGAACACCTATGCTGCATTTAGAAACTTTGCTTAATATTGTTTACACTGTGCTCCATTCGGTGCACTTAGGCTCTAAGGACCGAGCTTTTAAGCAGAAAAGACTAATCTTTATATTTAGAATGCCCTGGAAATAGCAGCTTATTGCTCCATTATGGAATAGCCAGCAATTTCAAGTACATAACAGACCTTGCCTGCAGAGGAAACACAACTTTTTGCATAAAGACTTTCCCAGCATTTAGAGCCAGCAACTCCAGCTCTGATTTGCGACAGTATTTGTCACTCTCAGTTAAATGAAATTGTTTGGAAAGTGCATTTTTTGGGCAGTGAAGGCAAGTAAGGAGATAGAGATCTACAGAATAGGAGCAGAATGGACAGTAGACTGTGGGTCTTGATCTTAACGACTGTATGAAATGAAAATAAGGGTGGATCTTCAAGTCTTCTTAGACTTTACTTCTACTAACAACAGATAGGCATAGTGATGATTTTGAGTAAACTTCTCCATCAGAGCTTGTAGAGACCAGCTAATCACAAACACAATCACTTTGCCTTACAGTGCGGTTTCAGTCCAATTTTGACACCTATTGGAAGAGGTTTTTTTGAAAAGCGAAATAATTTGTCCAGATGCTTTACGTTAAAACTTCATGGAGGACTCAGAGCTTACCTGAAACACCGTCACAATGGCCCAAAGCAAGGAATCAAAATTCTTTCTATCTGGAACTGTGTCTCCTGTATCAGTTTTCAGGCTGAACTTGCATCCAAAAAGATGCATGCCGAGAATGCTAGAGTGGGAAAAAAGGGAGATGGAAGAAATACATTACTGTGTGAAATATGGTTGCAGGGAGGATTGCAGTGCCTTTTTTTTGGGACACTTTCCCCCATTGTTTTGTGTGCCAGTGGTATCTCCCAGGAAGACGGGCTCTGCACTACCACTGACAAGATCACTGATCAAATCTTGCCATTCGGTTCTTGTGTCATGTTTCATTGTAATTGTCTACACTGAAGTCAAATCAGGGATCTCATTTTTCTAGAAAATAACGAACTATATTGCCAGCTACCTAATCCATCCAGTTTCCAAGAACAGGGTCCTAAGGAGCATTATAGGGTCAATCATACAAAAGCCTTGGCATCTGTATAACCTCCCTCTCAAATATGAGACTGGTAGAGTCCAGTTTTTGACAGCTTACTGAGTCACAGCTAAATGAGCCCCCCAGGAACTCCAGAGCAATTGTTTGACTGTTGTCGCCTGTTTGTGTTCTTCATTCATCTACAGAATTACAGTATTGCATGAAAAACTGAGACTGCAAAGAGGTAAATCATCTGTTGAGTGTCTGCTTGTCAGTCTATTGTGAGCACTTCTGTCATGTAGGCAGCCTAGCAAACACTCTGTATTGTTATTCTAATCTATGTATTATTTAAGCAAGCTGAATGATTAATCGAAGGAGAAAAGCCACTGCCTCCTGTACCTGAAGATAAAGATGAAGAGCATGAGCAACATGCAGAAGGTGGCTACATTGTCCATTGTCTTCATCAGGACCACCAGCTGGCGACGGAGGGCAGGCATGAAACGCACCAGTTTCAGCACCCGGAGCAGCCGAAAAGTTCGTAGCACAGAAAGGCCTCCATCCGACTGCCCGATGATCTCCCAGACACTGCAGGAACGCAAGGAGAAGAACTATAAACAGCAGTACTGTACTGTGAAAGCCCTGAGCAGGCTGGCTTCTTACAGGATATCACACCATTTAAGCCCTAAAAGGGTAGTTTATTTGCTGCTGCTTTTGAAAAACATTTTCACTTCCCAGTTGTGCAGAGCCACATGCTCATGCATAACTCATATCCTTTACAGCTAGTTTCTTGATTCTTTAATTCCCCTGCTTTCTGTGGTTCTTCACAACACACCATGTCTCCTGCTAGCCTGTTTTCACTACAGTCACAAGTCTAGCCACAAGAAGTGGATCACAATTTTGTACCAGGCTAATACCCAGAGGGATTTACGTTTGTGGGGGTGGGCTGGTTCGATCAGTGTTTAGTATTTAACAAGCCACAGACTGGCCTTTGTTTCCGGGCCTTTTCTCTATTTCTCCTCACTTCTCTGACACAAAGGGATGGGCCAACTGAAGCCAAAAGCACTATCTTGATTTACGCCTGCTGTGTCTGCCCTGCCTTCTCTGCCCCAAATCACTGACCAAGGGGTGAACAGAAATAATCCCAGCACAGAGAGGTGCTGGACAAGCTTCTGACATGCACGCTGTGACACTGCCAGTGTAGGCTGGGATAGTGTTGCCTTGGGAGAGGGCAGCCGAACATTGTCCTCTCTTGCCCTCCTGCTCGCCCTGTTCTGGCCTGAGTTATGTGTTAACTCGGGAGAGGGAGGGCACGCTGCTGGGATATGGATGCTTACAGTACTCCTTTCCCAGGACCAGCCCTTCTGCACTTCAGTGGAAAATTGACCACAGTGCCAGACATATGGCGTAAACAGACCTTGCTCTCCATCTGCCAGGTCCATTTACTTTGGACGGCTCTTTTAATGGCGGGAAAGGCCAGCATAATTACAGCCCATGATAGCCAGTGAGCCCTGGATTAATGCATGCCATGTCATTCCTGTTCCCCATCCCACTCCCCAGCAAGTCTCAGCCCTTGGCAGAAAAGCCACAGTGGAGAAAGAACTGTCAGTGACCTGATGACAACTATGATCCCATCAAAGATGTTGTACGGGTTCTTGATGTAGCCGAAGAGGCCAAAGGCAAGGAGTTTCAGGAGCATCTCCAGGGCAAACATGCTTGTGAAGACGATGTTACTGATCTCCAAGGCGTTGGTCAACTCGTCTGGCTATGGGGCAAAAAAGCAACATGGTCAAACAGATGCGCAGAGGAAATGTCCATGGGCTGGTGTGTTCCTCCCCCTCTGGGATTTGTGCTAATGATCCACAAATGCTGCATCTTCCTGTGTTCCTCCCAGAGAGCCACAGAGGCAGATGAGAGTCTGAGGGGAACAGCAGACAAGCCTCAAGGACAGTCCCTGGGAGTCTTACTGGAAACACAGAATCCCAGCCCATTTCTGCAGCAGCTGCAGAACAGCTACGCCCAATATATGGGCCCAACAAACTAAAGCCATGCAAAGGAGAGCGCTTGTGCATTGTTGCATCAACAACAACTACCAAGGGTAGCACGGCTTGTAAGTCTCCTATTTAGACTTGCAAATCTCCTATTCAGACTTGCATTGGTCAAGCTGTTTTTATTGCAGAGCTTTATGGGTCCTACTATATCCGAAGTAGGAGCACTGTCAACACAGCATAGCTCTATTCACATACAAACAAAGCACTTTTCCTGCAGACATCTCTTAAAAGAATTAAGAAAACAAATACCTGTGAAAGTCAATAAGATCAATAGTTTTATCTCCCTTGAGTGCCTTTGGAAATCACTCCTTAAAAAAAAAAAACAACAACCAAACACAATGATTTCTACTTCTGAAGTCCTGGTCAGAACTTACAGCAGATCTTGATAGAGCAACAGCAGTATTGCTCTGAGTGTCAGGATTCCCTCCAGGATCAGGGTGGGTTTCTCTGATTGTACATGTCTGCATGCAGCTGAAATCTAAGAGCTGATCTTTCCATTCTCCTCCTCTATCAGCAGCACCAAATTACCTCCGGCTGCAACCTTGTGTTCCAGACACAGCCTCAGAAGTTCCTTTCCTGGGAAGTGCAGCAATGTCTGCTCAGCACCTGTGCTCCTGATTCACACCAAGAATGTGGCACAGCAGGGACACACACAGAAGGTGGGCTGGGGCTTGCTCCCTTGCTTGGAGCTACTCCCTCAAACAGCACCAAGCTCTGCAATGCGCATTTCTAACGCTCACGACCCATCCCTTTGTAAAAGAAAATGAGTCTTTTTCATTTCCTTAGTGTAATAATATTGTCTAGAAAAAGGTGTTATTTTCATATCTGACTCATCTCCTGACTGATAATAGCTTCCTTTATTCCCCATCCGTCATTAGACACTATGTTAATAGTTGGCAGTTTCTTGGGGATGTTGCTACATTATTTGTGGCTCTGAAGGGAGAAGACCGTTCTAATACTGTGGCACAACCACATTTAACTCCACACCCTGCAGAGTGAATCCCTAGCAATCGAAGGAGAGGGGGAAAGAGTTAACTTGAATCCAGGAAGAGCCCGCGCATCCCCTACTATCACAGCGACAGTCTGTGGGCTGCTAATGAACCATCATTCATAGCCTAAATTACTTTATGCAATAGAGTGTCTTTTCCTCAACCATTTATGCAGGAGAAAGAGCACTAAGAGCCTCAGTCCTCATGACTGTAATCCATATACACTAATTACTAAGGGACACCAAGGGAAGGATTGTGCAATTTTCAGTTCTTCAGTCGCTAGCAAGGGGTGGCCCTGATGGCTGCACGGAGCACCGGAATGGCACGGCCCTGGGCTGCCCTCCTTACACCTTCCTTGCTGCCAGGACAGCAATTCCCTAGCAGCGATCAGTGCTTGTCCATGCTATTCCCTTCCCTGACAATGCCAAACCATCCTGGGCAGAGGTCTTTCCTTTGCAAGGAAAGCCCAGCTGAAGAAAAGGACCGCTCTAAGATGGCATCTAACCAGCTCCCCAGTGGAGACTGCGCCTGGAATAGCCCCGCTGGCTCCCAGGCGCCTGTCCCGCTGCAAGTGACGGTGCTGACGGGACACCACGCTCGAGCCATTTGTCAGCATCAGCGCGGCTGGCACGTTTGGTCTCCTCTCGGCCAGGGTTATGCAAGAGCATTCTTGACAAGAAGCAAAATAACACGCTAAATTCTTACATCCCTCCAGGCAGCAGAATGAGCCTCCCTGGGACAGGGCGTTCACGGCAGGCCAGGGATGGCTTGTTAGTGCTGAGGCTGGGAAATTAACGACAATCACCAGCAAGCGAACTGCAGTTTGGGCAGCTTTGAAGGCACAGAGTGGTTCTGTAGCCCTATTTCTGTTGGGAAACACACGGAACCTGCCCACTGCTACCTGCAGTACCTGATGGCCTGCAGTACAGCAGTTGTCTCGTCTGCCGGAGTCAAACCTAATTCAGTATTCTCCCTATTCACCTTGCTGCTGCCAGATGTGCTGCCAAGAGTCACAATTTTATCATGAAGATTGGGATACCTGGGGATCTTTCGAAAATCCCTAATCCTGGAGTTATACGAGTATGACAAGACAGTCTTAGGAGGCATTACCAAAAAAGTCAGTGTCCAGCCTGAAAAGCCTAAGCTGGACAAACTTAAAAACATCCTCAGGCAAAAAAAAAGAATTTTTAAGCTGTTATTCTTTCAAATCTCATGTTTTCTAAGCCAACCCCAAGATTTTTTGTGGCCTCTTGAACACATGGGATTGCAACCAGTTAATGTGCCAGTATAATTGCTTGAATTGATTTCCTTTGACAATTTGGTGTCCTTATTGCTTACCCTCCAGCGCCATGACTTTTGCTTCACATACAAGTTTAGAGAGTGCAGAAGAAAAACCGCAGCAATCTCTCATGGGCAGGGAGAGAGGGCACAAAGAAGAGGGAAAGGAGAGGACTCAGATGAGACCATCAATAGCTGTGATGAGAAGCTGATCCAGCAGATCAAGAAAGATGATGGGGGGAAGCCTGGGCAAGGTTGATGGGTAGCAGGCTGACGCTGCAAAGCCAATTGTGCTTCATACGAGATCTTCATTATCCTTTAGTGCTCGTATTTGGTGTGAGGCAGAACTAATTTGGTGACAATGACTGCCATAACGTGAGATGTTTGGAGTGCAATCCTGCAGTGACCCAGAGGAAGGACCCACTGGGAAAAGACAAGGATGGATAGCCCCGCATGCTGGCTAAGCTGCTGATACGAGCTTTTGTATTATTAGAGTGGAAGCTGAACAGCAGATGAGCCAAACATCCAGTGATACCGCCTTCAAATGTAATTACCTTCTTTCAACACCAACTGGAGCCTAGAAAACACCCTGCCATAGATATTTTTATAGTTTATGAAATGGTTTGTTGCTCAGAGCACAATTCATTTCCCACTTTTCTCACTCCCTGATGAGTAAAGACCTAGGAGGAGGGTCAAGAAAGAGACATTTGGAAGCCAAGCTGGATTTGGCCATTCCCCTGGAGTCAGCCACTAGGAGACACTGTTGTTTTGTTCAAATTCAAGCCAACCCCAGAGCATGAATTTTTCCAGAAGCCCTTTTCTCAGGGAAAAACAAAATGTTGATTTGCTGAAAACAAAACTTTTCATGGCAAGGATTATTTTTGTCAAACTTCCTGGCTGGAAGAAAATGAAGTTGCAACAAAGCTTTAAAATTGCTGTGATGTCTTGTTTTGACCTTCTCAGAAAAGGAAATTTCAGGCTTTTTGCTTGAGATGTGGTTGAGTCGTGAAATGCAACTTCCTTTCTAGCAAGGAATGGCTAACAAAGGTTGGCATCAAAATGATGTACATTCAATAGAGTATTTCTAAAGTGGCATTTTTTGCTTTTTACCAAATACTTTGTAAGCCTTAACAACTCTGACAAGGAAAATACTTCCCCACTGTAAGGCTCCAACTGTATCAGTGAAAAGTTCCTTCTTCAAAGGACAGTGAGAGAGCGTGACCCCTCATCAGCTTTGGATATCTCCACGTCTTTTGCTGCTGCAATGCTTGACTGTTACAATGGTCCAAATTTTAAGAGACAGGACAGACCATATGGAGCACGGCCAGACAGCAACCAGGCAGCATTGCACGATGCCACAGAACACCCAGGAATCCCTGCAACAGACGCAATGCAGGAGATGGTGGGCAATGCTGCCACGTGGGCACGAGGGACCACAGTGCCAGTCAGAGAGGCTGGGATGGAACTGCCGTGCTGCAGACAGTCAGCAGAACCGAGCACAGAGAATGGTTTAACCCGCACCAGCCGCTGTTGGGTCTCAGGCAACATTCGTACAGGGTTAGATCTGAATGCAAATCTTATAGATTTCAGATTCAAATGAATCCTCATATTTCGGATGCAGGAGTAAGGTTCCCACCATTAAAGAGAAGGACAGAAACTCTATGGGATCAATTTGCAAGATTTCAGCATCCCTGACTATAAGTTTAAAGTAACAGCCTTGACTCCAAGCAAAACATGTCCCAGGAAAGCACAACCACCTCTGCTCACTTCTAGGCCATATTTATGCTGCGGAATATTTCAGTGATTCAAAACCATGTTTTTATTAGGGACAAACCTCAAACATTTCAGCAGTTCATTCCAAGTTCAGATAAACAGACAAAAAATCCTTTTCTAAATAGTTTGGGTCTGAAAACCTTGGAAGACTAGTGTCTTTCTGAGAATCTGATACTTCTGGTTTTAGCAATACGCAGCACAACCCCAGAGCCTTCCTGGAATCAGGAGAAAATCAATAAAAGAGAAACCCATAATGGTCAAATTATTGACGGCCCCTACAAAGAGAGGATGAAGAACAGGAGTAGGACACTTTGCAGCCTTAGTTTCTCTTAGTGCAGCTGAATTACTGCATTTCTTCAAGCAAGTCACCGTCTCTTTGTGCCTTTCTTTATCCTCTTGCCTGTAGTCTACTTTATTTCTCTTGATTGCTGCATCCACAAAGACCTATTCTACATCGCTCAGGTTCAATCACCAGCAGGATGGCACCATGCCTTGGCTGGGGCACCTTTTTTGCTTTGATACTGAGAATAAATAATCACGCCTGCATCACACCAGAGAAAAGGGCTGTTAGACACCTGGTCCCTCCTGCTGAATGAACAGGGAAGGAAGATTCCAGAGTAAAGGATGTGCTCTGCTTCAGAAATCCCCCTCAAGCCCAAAGCAGCCATTCAACTCCTCCTGAACAGGGAGAGCTGAGGCTGGCAGAGACGCAGAGGAGTGGTAAACAAATCCAGAACATTTAGTCTCATAAACATCCTTTGCACTTGTGTTGTTTTTTCTCTAGTCCTGGGCCTAAAGCTGTCAATGGGATTTTGAGCACTTGTTTATGTTGGCTTTTCTGCTTTGTATTTTTAAGCTCAGTCTGCAGAGACTCTGACCAGGAAGAGGAGACATAATGAACCGTCAGTTTATGCTTTGCTTCTGGACTCTCCGCATTTTCTTTCTTCACCCCATTTTCAAGGGGTTGTCATTTTCCAGTTACCAGCTACTCCATTGCAATGGATTTCACCTGTCTGCAGGCTCTGGCATCATCCTCGTTGCATGGAATTAAATCCCGAAGGGAATGCAAGAGAGAGGCAGGGGACGGGAGGGATTCAGGCTAACTACAATGAGGTGGTAGAGGGAGGGAAAATCCAAAACACGCAACTTTTTGCATTAATAAACCCAAACTATGGCAATTAGTGCAATCCTGGATCATCCAACCAGAACTGAGCACCATTCCTTTTTAGTATGTCTACAGGTTGCAAAAGCATACCAGGGCACCTGCAGCCTCTGTCACAACGTCACCAGCTGCAAAAAGGCGAGAGTCCCATAAAAACCATGCAAAGGGACACCAGCGCAGTGCAGCTCTCCTCTCACAGCGGCGGGGGCAGACGGTGCCTCTCGCAGCCCGGTCTCGCGCTCCAGCCTCGCCTCTCGTGCCGGACATGCGTGCTCGCTCCGTCGAGAGGAACACCATGACTGCGACCCTCCAGGGTTCATCCCCGCCACGAGAGCTGCGGGGCGGAAGGAAGCCCTTTGCATCATTGCAAGATTGTGCACCGCGGAGCTATGCTTGAGCCAGCTTTTCCTCTACGGGGGGAGATGAAAGCCTGCTTGCTTTACTCACTGAGCCACGCAGCCTCCTACATAACTAATCTGTTTAACTGATGGATTACTGGGCTCCATATTACATTTGTATGGTTTACATGCCACTGTGAAAGCAATCATGAGATGAAAGCCAGTTTTCTGGGACAGATTAAAGTGATGGTTTGGGAAGAATTAGTTTTTGCTTTTTTTTAACAAGAAATATTATTCAAAAATTGTGGAAAACAGCTTAAATGAGTTTGAAGCACTGGCACCACAGGAGGGGAGCAAATCAATGAGATTGCTAAACAGAGCTCAACATTACAAGATATTCCTCTAACTTCTAAAAACACAGAACGTGGGAAATGTCTGTACAATACTAATATTACAGGTGGACTCCCACAGTGAGCACCAGTCGGTGACCCTGGACCCGTATGCCTTCCAAATGTACAGGGTGAGGGGTTGGGCGGAACACTGCACGGCACTGTTGGAGGCTGGGTTTAACCCACCGAGTGGGTGCTGGGATCTGTCTCCTTCCTTTCCTCTCCTCGGAGGTGCCTGGCCGATTCCAGCACCCGGCGCTCCCCTCCTCCCCGCGCACCACAGCCCACCGGCACCCAGCCATCCCCGCATCCTCGTGCTCTCACAAGCTCGTTTTGTATCTGGGACCCTCAACTGCGTTTCTTGCACTCTGACTGCTTTGAAAACTTGCATCAAACACCGATTTCTTGCCCGTAACGTTTTCGTACAGCAAATTCAACCAAAGATGAGCCCCAGCCTCCTCAGGCAGGTTCTGCTCATGGGCCAGGAGCTATAATTAACAGCCATGTCACAGGTATTTTGCTGCAAAGCAAATTTTGGCCAGCGGGGACACAACCGGAGGCGGCAGCCTGTGCGGGGGCTGAGCACTGGCAACCACCTCGCTGAAAATCAGGGCGCGTGCCTGAAACCCTGGCAAGCGAGCAGCGCAAGGCACTGCGGGCACACGGCGAGCTTCCCACCTGCATAAGAGCAAGAGTGCTCAGGCCCATGCACTTCGAGAGCGGCTGCAGGTTCTGCTAAAAGGCAGCCTTGGCTGGTTTGGGATGTGGAAGGTGTTTCACACGCCAGCAATGAGAGGTAAGTGCGTAGCGTGGCTGAAATGCAATAACACACATTAACACCAGAAACGCTGCGGGAGGGAAACGCGACATCTCACACGCAGGGACTCAACACTGCAGCAGAAGAGATGAGGTCGCCCTAAGCTCTGCAAGCGGTGTGCGTGTTTTTATTTACAACTATTTCATTCCAGTGCCTATAAAACACTTTGGGAAAAGGCCCTCTTTGAGGGAGTTTGAGGAGCCCGGAGCTCGCAGCTGAAGCAGAGAGCTATCAGGGAACGTAAGTGACATCTCAGAAGGCTGCCAGCAAATGTGAAGGCTATGTTTTGACCTTTTCTCCCCTTTCTTTTTTGCTTGTCAAAGACCAAAGTGGATAATACTGATATTTCTAAGGTTAAATTAAAAAAAAAAAAAAAAAAAGCAATTTAAGACTTGGCTTCTTTCCTCTTCTTCATTCCCTGCCCTTAATTTGACCTTAAAAAATAAGAAGAATAATGCAAGTAGGCCTTTGAATTTCTGCATTTGAAAATACTTCTTTTATAAACTGTTCTGATATAGTTTATTGACTACAGCATAGGACTCTATTACAATCAACTCCAAACCATTTTAATTGATCTAGACTAAGGCACAAACCACAGAAATTGCCTTGCCTTCAGATGATATAGCTTCACTTAGTAGCAAAAATGGTTCTGTTGGTGCTTTCCCATGCACACAAGTGCAGATGAAAGCTATTTATGCTCTCTGGCCTTGGAAAGAGACCAGGGACTTGAACCAGGATGCCCCAGCTCCTAGAAGCCTGCACTGATCACCAGGATGTTTGCTGTTCTGAGGTGCCTTCTGCCCTGCCTTTGACAGCCAGACATCACAACCTCTCAGAGCCAAATGCCCTTCTCAGGGAGCGCTGAGCTGCTGTTAACGTCTCTATTAGAAGCTGGGGCTTTGATGAGTTTGTGTGATGAAAAAAATGTTTTGCTGAGAGATTCCGAGAGAGA